>QVNZ01001805.1:0-10870 GCA_014825645.1 Pseudomyrmex dendroicus
TATTTGTTTTTTTTTGTGTTGTTAGTAAGACAATATTATCTGCAATTGCCTTCTTATTTACACTTTACGGATAAGATTCGCTCTTTATCGCGAATTCGTGTGTGATGTATGCGTGATATTATGCGCATACATCATAAAATGACTACGACTATGTTTATACGTGGTAACGGCGCAAAAGGCGCAAGGGTAACACTGAGGATTTACAGTTGACGAATCGGAAAAGAAACACAATATCTAATCCGATTCACTCCAAAGGGGAGTGCTTGTCAAGGACCAGCTTAAGCGTTAATTTGCAAAGGCCGGAACACCGGAGGGGCACAGAGGGAAGGGAAATGTACTTCTCTCGAAGTTCGAGGGTTCGTTCGACCTTTCCGTCCGTTCGCCTCGACGTATCATCAAATTCGAGTGGCCTTATCGAGGGAAGGCAGTGTAACCCACCCGCCACTTCTCCAACTCTCCCTGTTCCCCCCTCTCTCTCTCTTTCTCTCTCTTTGGCCGTTCTTGTCAAGTGACAGTCGATAAAATTAGTTCAATCTGCTTGTAAGATTGCGCTTGCGAATCCCCTCTTTTCATCGTCTATCTCTCCCTCTCTTTCTCTGCTTCTTCGTGCTTCTCCTGCTTTTCCTACTTCTCTCCTCTTCTCATAGACGATCGATATAAAGACTGTCGAGTGGTTGCGTCTCTTATCAGCCGCGGTGCTTACCATAAGTGCGGCGGTGTCACGCATCGATCTGACTGCCAGCAGAAGTCCTGGATCAAGAGGTTCCCTTTCCATCCAGGTTAGTACCCTTGAGAGAAGCCCGACAGCCTCCTCGGCCGTAGGCTCGTCCTCGTTGTCGTCTTCCTCAAAGCCGTCGTTCCCGTCTTCGTCCTCGTCGCCATTACGATTCGACCATTTGTCTTCCGCCTCAATTTTCACCTGACAATGTTCCTCTTCGGGTTCCCTCTTCTTAACGAGGCGCGCAAGCGCGCTCTCCTCGTCAACGATCCACTTGCTCAGTTCTTCATCGCCAACTTCCAATCCGGCCTCTCTCGCGAGACTCTGCAATTCAACGAGCAGCATTCTATCTTCCTCCTGATCCACCGCGTGGATTCTAGATGACAATATGGCGCCGTTACACGAGTGATCTTCGCGCTCGTACGGCAACGTCCAGCTACGAGCGAAAGTTTCTGATCGAACGCTGAGCCAGGCGAGATGAAGATCCGCAAACGCCTCTTTCAATGTGAATCTCCTCAGGTACGCGTCTAGCTTATGATCACTGTCTTCCTCGGGCGAGGATTTATCGCGATAAACACCACAGCGTACTCGTGACAGCACCCCGGTGGCCAATCGCACTCTCAGTTCTCGGACTACAAGTCGCGTTTCCATGCAATCCTTTGGCACAGCAAAAAGTCGCACCAGACCGTCAGCGGCGACACAATCATTTTCAGGTGGCAAATAATCGGCGGTCTCGGCCACCAGCACAGCGCCGTCCGGATGCATCGCCATCGCCGAGACGGCAAATTCGCGATGAAACCACCATAGAAAGAGGTCGGCGGTTAAGGAACCCCTGCCGCCACCTGCATACACCACCGGCTGGCTCAGCATGTTGACCTTGCGTAAGCAACGTGGTCGCCAGTGACGGCCAGCTACCAACAATCGTGTCCGATGGTGACCCTCGTGATCCGCAGCCCCCACCACCCAAATCCGTTCGCTGCTTTTCGTCGTTGTGTCACGACCGCCGACATCGTCCCTGCCGCGCCGTTTGCCCGGCAAATCTCGCCAGTCCAGGTAGCAGACATGGGCAAGGTAGATCCGACCGCGATCGTAGTTCTCCAGAGCATTTCTCAGTCTCTCAAGAGCGGACGAGGAGGAAGCGGACGCTGCAACGCTGTGCGAATCACCGCTGTGGCTGCGCGTCGTCGTTGCCGACGTGCGGCAAGACGCCGAGGACACAGAAGAGGGAAACGGCGACGAAGAAGACAAAGTGATTGGAGAGGAGGTAGTTGACACCGACGACGTCGTCGTTTTCGTTGCTCCATGAGTCGTTCGTTCGTTGCTGCTGTTACGCTGTTTCCACTTTCCAATTCCGTTGTTGTCGTCGTGATCAGGCGGTGCGCTTTCTGTTCGGCTGCCCTCGGCTGCTGACTTGATCGCTAGCGGATCGCTCGTGACTGACGAAGTGGAGAACCGCGCGGGTGACGAAGTGCCGGACGGCGGGGTGGTCGAACGGCACGAGGACGCGCAAGAAGACGGCGAAGAGAGTACCGGCGGTGACGATGACGCCGACGACAACGAAGAATCAACAATGGCGTTATTATCAGCGTTCCTGGCCGCTCGATGTTTCCTTCCTACGACGTGTTTCTCACGTCGTCGCTGCCTCTCCGGGTAACGATGCACCGGGGCACCGTTCTCACGAGCTGGCTCGGAGCTGCTCTCCAGGGCCTGGCGCATGCGCCCGGTCCATTGCGATCGACCCTCGTTGCATGCTGCCGTTACCGCGGGCTTGTCCATTCTCGTCGCTACGACTGCCGTTCCGCTTGACGTCATCGTCGTCGTCGTAGTCGTCGTCGCGATTGTTGTCGCCGTCGTCGTCACCACCGTCATCATCCTCATTGAAGTCGTTGCAGTCGTCTCTTCCGTTTGCGCGATCTCCGAAGTGCCGTGCTGGCCGCGCACTTGGCGCCCTTTGATAGCCACTTTGCTTACACGCGCGCACTTGTCACCGCGAGGCGACATTACACGATTCCGTCGCGTTTACGGTCGCCACGAGATCATACGAAATATGTGTATACTCGGTGAATACGTAATCTGAGAGAGACGTAAGTTTCTACAAATCTAGATTACTCGAATAAGCGATGGACGGCGAATTCGCGGCCAGACCCCGAGGAGCCCGCGCTCCTCGTGCGAAAGCGCGCGCGCGCGCGCGAGCCGCTCATCTACGACGCGCCGGCATCGCCTACAACCGAGCGATGACTGAGCGAGCGGCCGCGACGCGACCGTCAAAGGCCGGAGCGGGAACTAGAAGGCTTTGATGTACCGCCGCCCCGGCGCGCACAAAGCGAAAACGGCCTCGGTACGTTGGTTGGCATGGCACTCGGGGGGTACAGCGGGGACAGCGGGGGTGGTTAGAGCGAGAGAACGGGAACGCGCGGCCGAGCGCGGCAGCAGCGGGTGGAGGCGGCGGAGGAAACGAGACAGAGGGGGCACGACGAAACGACACACACGTACAGTCGTCTCTTCATTCGAGCGTCCACGCGTGCCTGCTTGTCTGCCTGCCTGCCTGGCCTGCTTGCCTGCTTCATCGAGATTCGCGACATCATGAGACGCGTACATCGTCGTTGGTTCAAAACTGTACCGCCTGGCGGCGACAGATGGGGATTTCCGAGGACGCGGCTAAAGTCCTTTGCACGCTAATGGTTGTGCATAGTAAAAAGCATATCAGAAAATATATATCTGTGAGAAGATTCTCTACTGAAATAAAAGATTCAAATTGGAGAATGTGATTTAATTGCAGATAGAGTCAGTTGCAAAACCAAAATTTTACTTGCTATAGTAAACATAAGTCTGAATTTTTATTTTAAATTCGCTAATAGAACAGTCATTGCGTAAATTGCGAGCGCAATTCCTGCAGCACTTTCAAATGTACAGCACAGTTAAAAGAAATTTTTTTTTTTTTTTTTTTTCAAGTCTTAATGTCAAGTTTGATGAGCACAAAATGTTGGCGAGCTCGTAAGAAATTGTGAAGCACAGCGCGCGGACGAAGCAATTAGCGAGCGTGTACTAAAATGTCACTCGGTTAAGTCCGCAAACGCTATACGTACATCAACAGCGAGCAGCTGTTGCGATCTTACGGAGATCTGTACAGGAGCCAAAATCAACTAAATATCTCCCGATCCATTTGGCCGCACATATAACAGCAGCTCAGTGTGTTTGGAGAACGCTTCTGGCCGCTACCTGGCACAAGTTAGCTCACAAAGAGGCGCAGATTTGTTTCGGCCGCTTTAGTGCTAAAAGCACCAGGCTTTTTCGCTTGTGTTTGTACTAGGCTGTTTATTATGCGCTTTAAACGCGCGGATCACTGACACTCGATCCCGCGATACGGCGCCCGTAATCAGAACAATATCTATCGGAAAAACAACACTTCCGCGATAAATTTATTTCCGCGATTAATCAAGCCGCCCGTTTTCGTCCCCCCTCCCTACTCCCCTCGCGCGCAACTAATTTTCTATAGACAAAGCGGAAATTAGCTTTGTCTTTTGGATTGCGCCCACACATATGTGTTAGTATCGTTACGCATCGATATACTTTGCTTCACTTATCATTAGCTGGGAGCGTGTAATAATTTTACATATATATATGTACATACAAATTGTGCGGAATTGTATAATTTGTATATATTTGTCATAAAATTATATAATCACTCAGTTTGTGATTAAAAGTTTTTTACGAGATATCGATGTTTCTCAGTTGAAAATACACATCGAATTGCGAGGGGATGAAATGTGACAGACGGGAAGAGAGAGAGAGAGAGAGAGAGAGAGGTGCTACGCCGGGATTAATATTACAAATCGGATTTAGCCTTGGGCGCTGGCCGCGCGCATGATTATCGGCGTGTCGGCATTTCATAAACGCGTCCACATCAAACGCAGCGGGTCGGTCGATCGCGATAATATTTGTCACGTAGTTGTGGTACATGGCGGCGGATACTGCGTACAGCGGCGTGTGCATAGCGCGGCTATACGGTAATCGATCGTCTATGCCAGCAGCCAGGTACTATGCGTGATTACTCACTCTCTCTCTTTATCTCTCTCTCTCTCTCTCTCTTTCTCTCAGGTACGTCGCGCAATGTCTACATAACCCCGGACTTTTCCGCGCGTGCGGCTTGCGACGGCAATCGATCCGGAGCGATCTATCGCTTTATCACGGTTTGATCCCGCGCGAGGAAAACATTGCCGAAGCGTTCGTGCATGTTCCGAAATTAGCGGAATGCCTGGCGTACAGTGCGTTTCAATTAATCTACAATGACGAACGCTAATTTTCAAGGGATTAATACATTAGCGAGAAACAGCATACATTAACATGAAAAAAAAAAGAGAGAATGTTTATCGATCGATCGGATTGAGAACTGTATATGTTTTAATGAAACGTTTATTGAACTCTTAAGTTGGTTATTGCTGATTAGTCAGTAGAAAGTCAAAAATGAGATAAAAACAAGTTTCATAAAGTTGCACGATATTGATAATAATATTGTAATAGTAATTTATATCTAAAACTAATAATGTGCAATAATATCGTACAAATTCAGTAGATCAAATGTACACGAGTGTGTGTGTGTGTGTGTGTTTTTGTTGCGTGAATGTGTCCGGTGAGAAAGTTAGACAAACCATTGGAATCGATTAACGCCCAGAATGAAAACTAGCCGCGCTTGTTCGCGACTAACAATTTCAGAGTGCCGCTAACCAAACAACACTATCCATCCGTCGTATCTTTTTGTCTTTATAAATCATACGGATTTCTTTCTACGAGTGCGGTATGAATCAGCTAATGTAGCAAAACTTTGCTTTATTCGCATTACCAAAAACAATTTTGTTATTAAAACAAAATATTTTGCAAATTTAGCAAAATATTTTCAGCAAATAAAATTATTTCTAGCAAAGCTTTTCGTTGACTACAATAATGAAAAAAAAGTTTGCTATGGCAGCAGAAAACTTGCTATGTCAACAAGATTTTATCTCTGTGTGTACGTCTATAGCATTTAATTAGATTATATAATTCTGTGTCCTAAAACGCGCTGCCGTTACAAAGTCCCGGTATAGTGCATTTGCATGTAACGTCAGCGAACCGAGCGAAATATTTCAAAGACAGTCTGGCGAAAGAGAGAGAGAGAGAGAGTGGGTGCAGCATGTATCATTTTCTTATATTTTTTTAACTCTCGAGAATGAGCACGTGTTGTAGTTTCTTTATATTTAACACTCAGTCTCTTCAGTATAATTAAATTACCGCACGCGATATGTCTTCGAGTTATAATTTCAAGAAGATGACTTTTCTATAAAATTGCGGACAATAAAATAGATGCGTGTTTATGTTATATATTTAAATTTATTCTAAATGCCATAAATATCTATTGATGTTTATAAAAAGATATAATTACGCGAATGAACAGAATTCTTTTGCAAGATATCTGTCTAGTAAATAGGCAACGGATAGATAGGACACTGTTTGTCTGCAAGATCAAATATCAAACTGGACTTAGCAAGAGTATTATCGATCGCAATATTATTCTCTGTTGGAAAATGTTAATACAACTACTTGGCGAAACATTTGAGAACACATCGATTTTAAAGTTTTTTATGTGTTGGTCTCTCTAATATTCTTTTAACCCTTTGACATACAAAGACGTCTCGAAAAACACGTCATGTGGTTCTTATGACGCTGTAAACAATTGACGTATGCAGATTTAACGCAGAGATGTCACGTGTGCTCAAAAAATAATAATAATAAGCAAAACGACTTGGCAGTGTAAAAAATGTCTAATTCCTCTACGCAATTGTTAAGTTAAAAAATAAATTTTTTGGTCACATCGAATTTCATTTAATTCGTATGCCAAGGGGTTAAGAGACAAGCTGAGAGAAACAACTTTCTTTCACTCTCGCTTATTACAAAAGGCAAGAAAAGAGGGAAGAGAGAAAGAGAGAGAGAGAGAGAGAAGTTTATCATCGATTTTCACCTCCTTCGACCTCCTACCCTTTTCTCTTACGCATACAACAACACAGCCATGCGAGTCTTCCACTCGGAAGGGATCGAATCGAATCCATCTCTTCTTCTCCCGCTCTTAGCGCGGTGACAATTCGATTCACCCTATATTCGCGGCCAAAGCGGAATTCTCCCTCTCGGCAGAAGAGTAATGTTGTAACAAGTTCAACTCGTCGACAACATTACCAGTCCCCGGAAGAGGGTTCCGTCACTCACAGATTTACGTCAGAAAATGTCTCGCAACACCTCCTTCCCAAATACAATATTTCTGCTTGAAACGGCATCTTACAAGAATTTATATTTCTCTTTTAAAAAGAGAGTTCTGATTTTTTGTCTAACATATAATATCTTTATCTCTTTAATAACTATATGTACTAGTTATTATTATTATCGCGTTCATTAAGTATTGTTTGCTGATAACATTTACATTTTCGATCAAGTACAACGGTATTGATATTGAACTTTGTCATGCGGAAAACTAAAATTGAATTTTTTCAAATCAGAATTGTCTGAATTTGCTATTTTTTTAACAATACGTATATACAATATACACACACACGTTATATGTAATAAAATTGAAACACTGTAACTATTTATGTACGTTGTTAAGGATGTCTATAAATTGCATTTCCGTCCGCCTATTTCTCTTTTCAACAGTCGCTGAAATTGCTCTAGCGCCAAGATGTGTGCATGTTTTCTCATGGCACGAAAATATGCATGAATTATTCGAGATACGTTAATCCGGTTGGCTTCCAGAGGAGCTGTTGCCGTCGCTATTTCTCCTTGCTTCTTTTCCTCCTGGACCAACCCATTTCCTCTCCTCACCTCGTCCTCTCTCGCTCCAGACGAGACGAGGTCGAAACCAGGATAGAAGGGTGAAAACGTTGGCGAGGGTTGGACCGAACCGAAGCAACAACCTAGGTGAGACAAGGACGAAGCGCGGAGCGGAGAGAAGGAAGAATGGAGGAGGAGAAGGAAGACAAGGATAAAGAACGGTCGCGAGAAGAAGAGAGCGGAGAACGCGTCGGAGGAGAAGGAGCGAGAAGAGGGGACGTGTTGAATGGAGCCACGGTGCACGGAGGCGGTGGTGGCCAACCCCAAGCTGAGGTTGCCGGGGCAACGCGGGAGGCGTAGGCGCTCTGGGGACAGGGAGGAAGGGTTTCCCTCGCTCGTTCGACCGGGACTGCTGTGGGGTCGCGGGAAGCGACGCGGAGGTTGGATTCTGACACGGGGGCGCTACGACATCAGGGGGTGGCGATACCGCCAGGCAGTGGTAGGGCTCGGCGCGGGAATAGAAAGGGCTCGGCCGACGACCGACAGACGTTCAAGTACGACCGACGGCGGCGGACCGAGGTGAGGGAAGGTGGCGAGAAATCCTCGCCCTTTCTCTTCACACACCGTTCGTCATTATATTTATTTCAAAACAGGTCGAGTTGTTGCGAACGAACTATAAAATTCTCCGTTCGATATTTTCGCAACTTGGCCATTAAAAAGAGCATGTTAAAAATGTCAGATAATTACTGACATTAATTGTTTTGTTTTGCTTTTGTTTTGATCTTTAAGGGTTGAAATAATCAATGCTGATAATAATTAGAAAGCTTATTTATATCTAAGCTGTAACTTTCTTATATATCGGGAAAAAAGTATTGCTTACAGTTTTGTTTACCATGCTGACATGTATTTATGGAAGAGGCCTCATTAGAATAATTGATTTTCACGCTGTCAGAACTTGTTGGAAATATCATTAACGCGTGTTCGTGATTACACCAACATGTGCAGATATACATTCTTTATATATGAATCGAACATTACACGCAATTACTCATAAGAATGGCACGATTTTGACGGATTAACACAATGAGCTAGTCGTACGTGCGCAATTAAACCAAACACTGGAATTATCTAGTCAACATGACATAGAGAACGTTACTCGCGCGAGTACTGATGTAATTGTTACTTAGTGATGGGGAGGCGCGTGTGTATCATTCGTACCTTGCGTTCGTGACAGCGTTTAAAGTAAAAGATATTATCAAGTATTCTTCGTATATTCTTTGCTCGGGAAGTTTATACAAGTTTTGTCATTTTACACGCACGCGAGCACATTCCAGCTCTGATATTATAAAATTAGCTCCCAGTATAAAAAAATTTTTCTAATTTACAATTTTTCTTCGGTAATAAATTTTCAAGTGTTTGCAATATATATTTCTACAAACAAAATTACAACAGCGGGCAAATGTCGATCTCTAGAAATTCACATGGAATGACATATGTGTATTCCAATTTCCAAAAAGCGTTGAAGTCTCAATGATATATCGCCCAGAAGTGATCCATACGAGGGTGGTTGCGAAAGCGCTGAATATTCATTGCTCGAGATTGTATAGGTGCTTCATGTTGCGCGCGCATGTCCGCCGTCGGCGGCAAGACGCGGAAAAGAGAGGATGTAATCATTATACCCTCGCGTGTATCTCGCTCATCTTCGCGCTATTTTTTTTAATTTTTTTTTTTTTTTTTTTTAAGCGCGCCGGCATATGCCGTTGTTGCAATTACACATGTTTGTCATCGCGCTTGCTCAGCCTCCATTCCACGCGACGAAAGAACGTAAATAATCTCTGGAAAGGCTTTTGAAATTCGAGTTGCTTTATCATTTTAAAAAGGCGCACAACACGTGTCCTGAAGATATCGCATCGTTTCTTTTATTTGCGACGAAAATTTAAATATATGTATATTTTTCTCTTTGGAAGAGGAAGGATGATAAAATCCTGGGCGAGTTGGAAAGGGTTTCAAAATCTTTTACGTGTACGATCCGGAATTATAAACTTTTATTTTTTGTCGATTAAAAGCCATTTTCCTCTTTGTTTTTCCAACAACAAAACATTACGAACTTTACGCGTTAATTGACGCGTTGAATATGAAGCTGATATACGCATAGACACGCGGTGTATCCGCGCAGCGGCGTCAATGCGCATATTATAAATCGTGAGATTAATATACACGCGACACAATTGCCCGAAGGCATCAACGCGCCGGTTAGTTCTTCGTGTTAAATAGGATGGTAATTGGTCGCGTGTGTGTGTGGCGTTTCTATATATATTCGCATGCGTGCGTGCGTGCGTGCGTGCGTGCGCCGCGAATATGCACGCGCACGCGTGACCCGGCGAGAGCGCACGCACCGCATACACGAGCACCTCATCTCCACACGCGGCATACTTGCGCTAATAATGCCGGCGATGGATTGGAGAGTTAATTAATCGCGAATACCGAGTTTGCCGACTGGCGTTCTCGTGAAAGACTCCTTCTGATTGTTATTTAACTCCGACGAGATGCATTTAACACGATCTTGAGAAAATAAACCGACTCTCGTAATGTTCTTTTCCAATGGGTATTACACATACAATCCTATCTTTTTTTTTTTCAAATGTGTGCTATAACCATGTTGATTCTGTGCATGTTGATTTGTTGTTTATTAACGAGTAAAATCTTGTTACGAGAATTTTCGTACATTAATGTAGTTTCTAAACTACGATAAAATTATTATGTACGTTGCAGTTTAAGTTCCACATTGAAAAGTTAATTTTCATGTATTTTCATGTGTAAAACTCGACTTAAAAAAAAAAAAAAAACCCCGTTTCCTTAAACGCCACAGTGCGCCGGGCAACAATACGAAAACCAAAAGCGACGACCAAATCGTGCACCTGCGCTCGACATTCGTGATGAGGGGAATGAGCAGGGTAAGAATGGTGGACTATCTGGTGGTCAGACCGAACAGCGGGAAAAAAGAACGGGAGAGTGGAAGGAGACTCGCGAAGAGAAAGAGAGAATTGAAGGAAAGAGGATAGGACGTGCGGAGAGAAGAGAGAGAGAGAGAGTAGGTTGGCGACGACGGGGTTGAACATGACTACACGAGAGCCGGAGGGGTTATCGATGGTGGCGGATAGTAACGTTAGGACCGGCGGGGATGTGGGCGGCGGGGATTCAAGTGGAAGCTGCGGCCAATCCGAAGGAATCGTCGCCATGGCTACCGGCGCCTGCGTCCACCGGCTTGCACGCAGACTTGCTTACTAGACCACCCTCTCTCCACACACACACACACACACACATATATATATATACATACATATATACATACACACATAC
>QVNZ01001808.1:0-10108 GCA_014825645.1 Pseudomyrmex dendroicus
CTCCCCCATTTGTTCGGATCGAAAACACGAATAACCGCGCCGCGCGCGAAATCCGAGGGTTAAAAATCTGTTTTCAAAATTTCTGAGAGAAGAGATTTACTGATTGTGCTTTTTTTTTTTTTTTTTAGAATCTATATCGGAGAAATGTGAGAGAAAGAAACTTTTCACGAGACTGTATATGCGCCACTTTGCATAAAATAATTGACGAATTTATTCTCATTGACGTGTACGGGCTATACATATCGGTAACCCATCAAACAGAAAAGCGGACCGAGCATGGCCCGCGGCGACGTATCCTTGAGAAAGACTGTGTGCGCGCGCGCGCGCGTTGCGCACACACCACATGTGTTGTACAAAAATATTTTATCCCGTTCGAGCACGCGGTTATTTGCTAAAATAACGAAAAATGTCATCCGCGTTTCGACCGAATAACGGATCTATAGAGAGAAAGAGAAAGAGAAAGAAAAAAAGAAAGAGAGAGAGAGAGAAAGCGAGAGAGATGTAATCCAATATATAGGCGGCCGGATACGATTCGTGCGTTTCATGTCGTCGAGATGAAATTTTTTCGTTATAATCCACACGTTTGTGGCGGGAAAGCGATAATTGGCGGAATAAGAGCGAATCTGTGCGGAGAGCCCAGACTCGCTATCTTGAGACTCCGAGAGTGATTTAATATCTATCGTATATCCTTTCAACCCTTTCACGGGGGATAGATATCCTTTTATACCTGGGTTACGGATCCTTCATTAAATCCTCGTTTTCCAAACCCTCGTTATTCCGAGTGATGAACCGTTTGGAATCTTCCTCACTCGCTCCTTGGCATTTTGTGTCATCCGCGGACACACATCGACGAGTTACTATAATAATAACTCTCGTCCCCGCGAGAGCTTATTCTCGTCGGTTCGGACATCTAGCTCGGTGAACTTTCGTTCTGATTGTCTTAGATCAATCGCATCTCGAAATACACGTCTTCGGTACATATTAATCTGAACACGATCGATTATGAAAGAATGACGTTTGATTCAATTATGCACGATCTCACCTATATGTGGCTTCGTAACAATATACTTGCACACATCTGTTCAGATTAAGTTCAACGTGTTTTATTGAGTCATTAAATATGAAACCTGACAAATATACATATGTATATATGTATACAGAGCGTCTGAAAAATTTTGATCGAGCCGAAGTGTGAAGGTAGATTGGATAAATTTAAAAAGTCATGTACCATTTTTCCAATTTCGCAATAGTTATTGAGTGATTAATTAATACACGTGACCCAGCACGTGGAAAGGAGCGATGGTCCGAAGCGTCTCTGTAGGCGTGAATGATTTTTCATGTGTAAAGAAAAATTATGATTTAATTATGAGAAAACGGCTTGAGAAAAATGACTTAATTATGCAATCTCCCAACACAGCAAGAGGCGGAGCAAACAAGCGAAGCTGGCACAGCTTCTTGCGATCAGCTGATTTTTACAATTAAAAATCATACACGCCCGCAGAGTCCGAATCGTCGCTTTTCACGCGCTCATTGTGAGTCACATGTGTTAATTAGTCACTCGATAACCATTGCGTATTTTTTTGCAAACGTATACATGATATTTTTGTTTACATGATCTTTCCGTTCAGATTGACCCGATCTATCTTCGGCTTTGATCAAAATTTTTCAGACATCCTGTACATGCAAAAAGATATGTTACATGAAATACATCTTGACTCTTCAAATATATTACAGAACAAAACCAGGCCAATCGTGATTTTTATTCACAAGGAAGTGTATGTACGTATCGCGGAATAACGTAATGTTCAGCTGGTGTCAACGGTTTGAAAATAAATTCTCGTGTTCACGTAACTCTTTTACGTCACGTAGAAATGCGTGTTCTTCGGCGATATTTGATCGCCCGGAGAAACATCGAACCAACTGGGAGGTACACGATTCCGCTGACATCACTTCTTCTTTAGGGTGCCCACGGTCCTTTATACCTTATGGTTGACCAATTCCTTCTTATAGGGGACCACTTTGATTTTTCCAGCCTTGGCGAAAAGGGCGGAATGTATCGCGCTCGTTCAAACTTTCGCCCGTTGAAGAGCCGTCCGTTCATCTGACAGGTTCTTCATGAAAGAAACTTTGCTTCGATATCATAACCGGTCATTAGTATTAGTGTGTTTTACGATGTAATTCACGCAAAAACGACGAGAAGTTGCGAATATAGAAAGCTTACATTGAAAAACCGCAGTAAAATTTTGAAGAATATAATCGCGCGATAATATTATCAGAAGCTACGAGAATTTTTTTTTTTTTTTTTTTTTTTTCCTCGTGAAGACGTTGCGTTGTAACTTACGCAAGTGCACCTACGCAGTAGTCAGCGCGAGCGCCTTGTCGTAAATCAATCTTAGCGGCAATAGACGTTTCTCTCGTCGCGCGGTTACCGGCGTATGAAAATTAAAACGGTATATCACGCGGAATCTGGTTAGAGAAGGGACCGCGCGATTTAAAAGAGCATTACGTCGTGTCGTACGTTTCCTGTTCCCGGCGTGAGAAACCAAAATTCATGTCGGCGTATAGCGAGCCGCGGCGTTTGCAAATATAGCAGCTTAGAACATTAAACTCCGGTTTCCATTGTGGTTTTGATACATATTGCCGAGACTCTCGGCTTGCGAATTCCCACGTGCGAGGATATAAGTTCATATTCCGCGATTCCGTGAATTCCAGAAGAAATATCCGTTGAGTGTAAAATCAGCGGACAAGACGCTAATAAAATTAATTATTCTTCTTTACAATCGTAAAAGCCAAAACTATTAATATTGAATATATGAAAAGCAAATTCAATGCGTATATTACATGCACATATATATTATATTATATAACACAAGCAGGGGACGAAACGGTTGTCGAAATGATATTTCTCGCCGCGAGTCGAAATATAAATACACATTGAGTTTCTCGGATACAGTAAATTCCGAAATGTTACCGCATAGTCGCGCGCGCTATTATCGAATTCGCGCTCGTAGACGAAATTAACGTTTACGGAGAAGTTTCCGCGCGGCGAATGAAAACGGGACATATTTCATTATTATGTCGGCGAGGTATGCACCACCTCTCGGCAGTCTCTTTCCCGTTAGGTTATTACAGATTTTCCAACCGCGGTCACTTATTATTCCTGTCCTCATTGTTATCGAATTTGTCTGATATATATATATATATATATATATATATATATATACACGCTCGCCACAACGGGCGGGGTGTATATCGAGCGGCCGCTATCGAAGAGCTGTTTTTTAAAAAAATTTACGACATATACGCCCTTCGGAGGGCATAAATCTGATATTTCGTGCGTATATATGCCGTGTGTTGCGTCAGCGCTAGGGATCGTTTTTCAAACTTAATTAAATCCCTGTTAAATGTTAAGTCGGGCGTATCGAGAGCGCCTCGATAAACTCGCATAACTTTAACCCGTGCGCCCCGTGAATTTCGTTTACGTAATACACGAAGAAAATATATAAGAGGTAATCACGGCAGCTGGTGGAACACGACTAAATTCAGACGGAAAACGAGAGGAAAACGGCTAAACACACGAAGCGTTTCACGCTTTGTATGCGACGGCTAGAATATAATCGTCGAAGTGTCAAAGAAACCTGCGAGAGAGAGAGAGAGAGCGATAAGACCGCATAGCTCGGAATTCGCTACAAATTTAAGTTAATTTCGCTGCAAAACCAGCGCCAGTATATCTGCGCGCGATCCGCAAACTCGTCCGACAATTTCCGAGTGATCCGCATTACAAACCCCTTCAATCCTCGAATTTGACAGACGGTCTTTCTCTCTCTCTCTCTCTGTCTCTTTCTCTCTGCAAACAATTCAAACGCACAGGAGGGGTTCCCCTTACCAACCGAGAGTAAATAACACAGGGACGAAAGGATACATCAAACGATGTTAATTTCGGAATCCCATGACCGGGTACCGCGCATAAATCACAATTAACCGTAACGTTCAAAAGGCCCCGGCGAAATCTTCCCGCCGACTGCGTTCGGTACGACTGCGAGGCACGTGTCCGAAAACGCTTTGTTGATAATTAAAGCTCCACGGGAAGCAGGGACGGGTTGACGAGAGGTCGTTTCCTGGACAAGAGCGATACGCAAAACGCAAGGGGGTCACATCGCCCAAAGGGGTTGAAAACTCCCGGCGGGAGTACCTCATGATGAGGGAGGGGGAGAGGGGATTGTGCACCGCGAATGGCGACGTCACCAAGTGCCACGGAACCGCGTCATGGGATACAGAGGGAGGTCGCATAATGGCCAGGCACTTACGCGCGCGATACAATTTATCCTTCACGGAATACCCCAGCCGGGAAATATAATTATGTTGACGCGACATTGTGTGCCTCGTTAATGTGCCTCGCGTGTTCCGGCGCGACACTGCCTGCTCGCGTCACGTGCGTGTGAATGAGCAAACGCTGAGTGCTGCAAAAGCATAACGCATATCTCTAAACGTACGTGTCATTTCCTTCCGGCGATGACGACGCGTCACGGGAAAGAAAATTGCTATCGAGTCGAAATCTCGAGTCGATTTGGAAACGCGCGCGCGAAGATTTTTAAAACACAATATGTATATTTTCTTTAATTAAAATCAAATTACCTGGGAAACGCAGTCTGCGTTTAATCCGTCGCCGAAAAAGCGTCAGATATATATTCTATCGATTTCAATTTTTCCTCTCTTTAAAATAAAATCTCATCTCCTCTTTAATCGCTCCGGTAAAAATTAATTGGAATTATCCGCTTAAAAATATGACGTTCCAAAATGAGGAGCGTTTAGAGATGCGCAAAGTAGCGAGAGTTTTCATCGCGCTAGAAGTTCGCGCGAGTTGTTCACTTTGAGAGGGAGAGAGAGAGAGCGGATACTGGTCTTCGACTTGGAATTACTTCGCGGTTTGGCGGCGAGTGTCGTCGTTTTCCTTTGGTAAGTTTTTTCCTTTCGCATCGCCGCGACCAGCATTTTCCGGCAGCAACGTGTGAGCGAGCGTTACAAACTTTTCCGCCCAATTATAGGATTATTTGCCAACCGCGCAATGCTTCTTAATTTAACAACTGTTCTCTAGCGAGGGGAGGGGGTGGCGCAAGCATATAATGAATATTTTTTTACGCGTCTTTTGCGCAAGTTATTTCCGCGCGCGGACCGGCTTGGAAACAATTTGCATTATATCGCGCGTAATAAGAAAAGTTAAGTAAATTTAAACTTTAAAATGAGACCTGATTAAGCGCGCGTCGCACATATTTAATGACCGTCTGGGGTTGTGTAGGCGCCGCTACATGTAGCACACACCGCGATAATTACATATTGTAATTACTGAAATTAAAATACATGTTAATAGAGAGCGATAACAATAGTAAGTGTCTGACGCGCGGGGGTGTCCGCGTATGCAGACGCGACTGCATAACGCGCGAAATAACTTACGTACTGCGGATGTAACCGCTCCGCACACAGACAGTTCGATCCGCGTATTGCTGCAACGCGGTATATAAGCGTCCAGATCGATACAGATAAAGTTACTCTCGCTACATATATATATATATATATATATATATACGCTGGCTTAAAGATCCATTTGCCGGGACGATATTTTACAGAAGGGCGCTATCGCGGTGCGTTTCGCGATTTCCGCGGCGAACGGAGCGGCCCCCGGGCTGCAATTACGCGCTCCTTTGTAATTACACTCTGCCGTAATTGAAAATGATCGCCTACGACTAAGAGAGACTTTGATCGCGAGCGGGCGCGCGGGCTGCATACCCTCCCCCACGATGTATATATATATACATATATATCCCGGGGACCCTGTAATTGCAGTGTTCGATACCGAAAATTGCGTCTCCCGGGTGTTTTCCTTTGAACGACCGAGTTTACGAAGAGAGACAAGAGATCTTGTTGTTCGGCACACCACGTACGGGCGACACGAAAATAACGGAAGTAGGATCGAGAGATATCGAAGGAAGGGGAGCACGAGTTCGCTGGCGAATGCAGAATACGACGGATATGTTATTATACACGAAACTCTGATGTAGGCTTGATACAAGGTACCACACATAGAATACCGTATAATTGGAGAGAATTCACCCCCGAGCCTATTAGTTCTCCCGCCGTCCCTTCGCCACGATCGCGCCATTCGCGATTGTTATTCCCTCATTTACAAGGCTCCCCCCATTTCCACTCACCCACCCCCCCAGACGATACATGGTTCGCTATTGGCGTAGGTACACGTTGCGCCGGTTGTGCATCTAGAAGTCCTGGCAAGTGCCGGTAGCGCGAGCGTCGTCAGTGATTTAGTCGACCGTTTGCGCCGTGTGACAACACGATGTTATCTATGTAATCACCAGTTTCTTTGCTATGCGCCGCGACTTTCTTCGCCGGAAAATTGCGGGTCTGGAAATAACGTTCCCAGAGCAACGACACAACGTTGGAAAGGAAGAGAGGGTTGAAAAAGAGATGGGGGACGGTTGCCGCGGCAATGTGCGACACGTATATATACCCGTTACGTCGTCGTCGGCAGTAGTGATTTTAATTTAGCTACTCTCTGACGAGTACGGGATCGTCGAGATAACGCCGAGCGCTAGAATTTCACTATCTAACCTTTGCATGCGGGTCACGGGTTTCGTTAACTTTGCTACTTGTTTGACAGGTTTTGAAGCCGGGATACTAACGTTACATTCAGACTTGAGAGCTGCTTGTTGTATCACATCGTGAATTAGATAATTTGATGTACACACAAAATGTACATCGAGTTAATAATAATGTAAATGTATGTAAGCAGAGGATATTACTGTTGAATTTCATTATCTCGCGCGTTCGAGAGTACTTAATTTATTTCGAAATTTGTTTGAAAATAAACTTGTATAAAAATTTTCATCTTAGATCTTAGATCACATCTCGTGTTTTTTTACGTTTTAAGTTCAGCACTTGCTCCGAAGATAGATTTTTCTCTAGATTTACTTGCAACAAAATATATAACGAGTGAATTATTTCACGTGTATCAACATTCTGTTTTTAGAAGCAACAGAAACACTTTAACAATAAATATTAAAAAAAGTCATTGGACCGGTATTAAATATTTTAAAAGATTTTTTTATAAGGATACATTTTTTTTTCATCACGTATATCTTAGTAATGAATTATGATAAATTTTTTATTCTGCTTTCTCTGCAATGGTGGGAAACAATTAACCGTTAAAATAAAATATTCACGTGGGGTTAATTGTTAAATCATTTAAAATTGCCTCGCGATTATATATTACACCGCGCTGTATCAAATATTTGTAATCATCTTTATATTTCACACAAACAGTTCTTTATTTCACTAGCAGATCGTGTACACATGCCCGCGATGCCCTTCACAAAATTGCGCTCAAAATTTTAATTTTTTCTGTTCGCGGCAAATTAAAGCGAATACATGAAAAAAAATGTTGTAATTAACGAATTAAACAAATTGGCAAAGTGATTTGTGACATTAATCAAGAGAGAAATAACGTTTATAAAATTTATTTTTGCAGAATACGTTATTACGAAGTATTGCGGTGAAGTTGGCAATGGGGTGAAATATTAATATCACAAGAGTGCATGTGATTTTGTACACATATAAATATAAATACAACAGCATTTTCGGTAACCATAGAGTTCTATTTATCATTGATGTACACGCGCGTATATAGATTTTGTCATTAAGGCGATGTCAAAGTTCACACTTCCCGCGATTCCGAGTATGTATTTACATCATCGCGCGCTATTCAACGCCCAAATCCATACGTCGACATCCTTACGTCATTTACAGACACGGTCACTTGGTTCGCCAACAGAGAAATCGATCGCCAAAAGGAATAAGTGTCTGCGACACTTGATTCCTTTCCACACAATCTCGACACTCCTCGCGATATATATGTATCCCTTACGTTCGTTCGCAGCTCGAGCGCACCGACGACGATTGTTTCCTCATTTACCGGCTCAGCGTTTGCGCAAAGGATACACACGTTCGCGGGGCTTTCGCTCGTGATTTATTTGCGCGCCGTACTGTGACAACGAGATGCTATCTCTACCGGTGAGACGCCGCCATCCTCCCCTTCAAGACACTGCCTCTTGGTGTTCGCTAACCCTTTCCGTACGCGGCGACTCGTAATACATTATAACGCGAACGCCTAGATACGGCAAGACCTAAGATACGCTTGTTTATAGGCGCCATCGTGGACTGCACGCTATTTCGCCCGGTCGGGATTGCGGAAGCGGAATGCATTACGGCCGAATACCATCGTCAGGTTCGCTCGTAGAGTTCGCGAATTATTCTCGCGAACGCGGCAACGCGCTCGAACTCATCGTATCGCCCACCTAACTCCCGCTATTATATCGTTGCGCGAGTTGAGTTATGACCAATCCCCCAAGACAGTTAGCTGCGAACCGACTGCGGTTTAAACGCTCTTAGCGAGCAATTATGGCATCATTCCGCGCCTTATTATCGCTTTTCTCGTCGTAACAAACTCCGTCCGTTTCGAACTGATTTCAAGAGAGCAAATGTTGATGTTTTCCGTGCGAAAAGAATCAATTTGCGACAATTTGAAAGTAATGTGTTTTCGGAAACATTTTATCTCACAATCATCTCAAGCAGATGTTATCGTTAACGATAAATGACAGTGTCGCTTCCTCGCGTATATCACACAAAGTGCTATATATATCGTCGAATATTCTTCCCGTATAATATAATGTAACACATTTTCTGACGCGACGGAGGTAAATAGGGGGGATACTCACACTCAACCCCTATATTCTCCTGTTCGCCTGATATCGTTCTCTCCATCTGTTGATTATTGTTTGATGATACATGGCGAAAGCGAAGAATGCAAAACAACTTCTCACGTTGATAAATATTTTCGCCACGTTGATAAATATTTCGCAAATTTTGCGGGTAAAAAAAGGATTGGCGCCGGAGTCCGACAACTTTTATCGTTGCATACGTGAAACTTGTTAAAAAAAAAAAAAAAAAAAAAAAAAAAACGTGGATAAAGAATAAAGCGGTTTTAATACTTGCGCGTACGGTGAATCCGTGAATTTCAAATGTTCCCCTCCCCTATTCCTCCTCCTCCCCCAAAAGAGAACAGAAAATCTGGTCTAAACTGAATGAAATGGAAAAATAGACTTGTTATCATATACGGCAGACAAGCCGGGATTAAAAATGAGTCGTTTATGAAATTGTGCGTATCGTACGTCAGAGGTAAAAACAAAAAAAATAAAATAAAATAAAATAAATTTAATTATTCCATGCGAGTTAACGGACTTTATATGACGCTACGTTTTATAACAGTATCGCACACGACAAATATTGAGAGAGAAATCGTTACAAAGAATCTTAATTAAAAAAAACAAAACAATTATTAAAATCTCTCTCTCTCTATTGTTTTTTAGATTTACCGATTTTGCGTAATCAAATAACATTTTGAATTTTTTGTTTTTGGTTTTCGTTTGTTTGAAGACAATCGCGGCGCGATTATATAAGTGTGTGATTGTCATGCGCACTAATCGCGAAACATGCGAAACAACTTTGCTCTCTAGCAATCAGTTGTTTGGAAATCGGAAAGATTAATACGACTCGTTCCGGCGATTGACACAACATCGCAACCACGATCGGAAAATTTCTGTCAAATGGAGTGTTCTCAATTGAACTGCCATCAGTCGAGCATTCCATCGGTATCGGATACTCGATAAGAATGTACGGCAATCAATCAAACCTCGCCACGAGCATACGTAGCGAAATAATGGCCAAGTGGAGACCCGATTGACCAATAGTTGTCCACTTTTTTGCACGCTTCGATGTCCGCGTAGTATTTTTTTTCCACTGATTGATCGTATATCAATAAGAAAGACGAAGAATTTTAATTAGCCGATAAAAAAACGCGATAAAACTAATATTTTTTTGTAAAAAAAAAAAAGACGTGTTTCGCGCGCGATGTTGACCGATGTCACTTAACTAACGGGTGAAGAAGTCTACAGTTAATATACACGTAATGTCTTTATGAGAAATACTTTGTAACTTTCTCAGAAGATAATCGAGGACGTCCTCGATTTAGCTAATAGCTTCT
>QVNZ01001812.1:0-27550 GCA_014825645.1 Pseudomyrmex dendroicus
TTATACTATCAGACGACACGTAACGAGCGTAGTGAAGTCCCGTTCATTGGATTAAACGTCGGGAGACTGTTCCGTTTTACTTCGCCATTAACGCCGGCAGCTTTACGGCTTCTTCGGTGAATCTCGTCGTTGAACATTAATTAAGATAGGATCGACTCTTCCTGCCTGATCGATCCTCGCGCAATTTTTCGTTAATCGACTACACCGTGTGAAGAAAGAGGTTGAGTTTTTTCTTTATTAATTTTTTTCTCTCTCTTTCTCTTTGTCTCGAGTAGTTTCTAGGATGGTTTTTACTGACCAACATTTTGCATGTTTTTTCTCTCTCTCTTGAGAGAAAGAAGAAAGAGAAAATGTTGAGTTAACGCTTATGAAAAACTAAGAAAAAGAAGTGATTCTACGAGAAACAGTAAATTGAGGACATGCGGAGTAATTTTTTTCGTACGGGACACTTTTTTCCATAAAATTATTTTGAACACCAAAAATACAGAAATACTTCTATCTTCTCTTTGTGGCGCATTTTTTTCTCATTGTTCGAATTAGACTAGAATTCAAACATCAGGATGTGTTCGTGTTTGCGCACTTATTACTGCCGCACGCGCGCGCGCGCGAGACTACCAGAAGCGGAATTATAAATCACCAGAGGGAGGCGCGACAACAAATATCGAATTTGCGAGTTCCAATTGTCGGATTATTGCACCTTTTGTTTAGCTACTTCCCTCTCATTTTTTTTTATTTTTTTTTATTGTCATCGCGTGTCTTCTGGGGCCGCCGATAAATTCCCTTCCCTTGTTCGGGAGAGAGAACATTGATCCGGCCTTCCGGTGACGGACGACCACGCAGAAATTGACTGACGACGACGACGACACGTTGGAGACGCGCATCATTTGTTTTGAAAATATTCGACCGTAAATATTAACGGCACCAGTGCGTGAGTTTTCGTTGTATCCGGCGCGCGCGGTGTTTTGTTCGAGCGTGTCTCGCTTTCTCCGTGGATCACGTTTGCAATTAAAGCCATTCTTTCATTTATTCACGCTCGTCGTCATTTGCATTATGTAACCGTTCATTCGAGATAAAGCGAGCGAGTCGTGGCCGTCGATAAGTCGTTAGAAGCCCGCGTCTTCCGTTGCAAATCGCTCCGATAACTCCGACTCATCGATTATTACTCGAGGTGATTATTAAATCTGCGGTTTCTCTCTCTCTCTCTCTCACTGCGTCGGCCAAGTTTGATAATTAAGAAGCGACAAGGAAACTGTAGAACGTAAGCGGACGAGACCGGAGGTCGTTAATAATTCACGCCGGTGAGCGTCCGCTTCTCGATCTCGAGGAACAATTCGGTGTTTGCTCGTCTACGCGGAGGCGTGGCCCAAGCTGCGTCTATTAATTATTGCCAACGACGCGTGTTCATAATTAAGAGGTCGTTGCGCCCGGTATATATGCGCGCGGCACGTCCGAAATGGTTTTCCGCAAGAAAGTTTGACGCCCCGTGTTGACGCGTTGCTTTTTCCGCTTCGTGTTTTGCGCCCTAGTAGTCTTCGCATCGAGAAGTCTCTCTTTGCCTTCCTCTTCCCCTCCGAGAGAGAAACAGAAGTTCAAAAAGAAATCACTGCAGGCGCGAGATTTATACACACACACACACACACACACACACCTCGTCTTCTGTTCTTAATTCAACAATTACATCCGCGAGTAGCGCGTTAGTGTGACAGAATTATTGTACGCGCGGCGGCAGTAAGGAACAATTTTGCGCAATTAGGCCATTTCGGCAGAAGTAAAATATTATACCGCGCGCGCGAATTCCTGAATCGCTGGGAGAGGTGCGAGTCGGTGATGTGTTCCCGGGAGTCTTCGCGACGCTAAATTTACGGGGACGGTGTCGCAATTCCGGCGGCGCGCGCGCTTCTCCCTCTCTCACCTCCTTCGCTCCCGCCTACACGACATAATTTTATTTACTGCGAGACATCTATGAAATTTAATCAACGTACACGGCCATTCTCCGCGCTTACAAAAGAGTTTAACGGCATCAGCTCCAGGAATACTTGATGTGTAATTAAATTTGTCTCTCATCTGAGAGTAGTAAAAAGAAATATTCTGGACAGATTTTCGAGTGCAATAAAATGCAATTAACGCGAAAATATGCTTGCAATTTCGATAACGCGGCGTGTTGTAAACAATGAGACGACATAAAAAATTGGATAAGCTCGAGAGAAGATGAAACAGAGAAGGAAGATGCGAGTCACAACACAAATTATATATATTTATTTTTTATTTATTGAATATAAAATCAAACATGTGAATCTTTTATTTGGATCTTCGTAAAATATTACATAATTAACAATATAGTATAGGGAAAATTGCGATATTGAGTGATAAGTGACATTAAGCGCAAAAGGGATGGAAGTTTTAAGCTTACATAATTTACCGGCTCCCACGTCGATTTAATCCCCTTAGCCGTTAAATCGTTGACTTAGAACTTGGACTCGCGTAACTCAAGCGCGGCTCTTTCTCGGGAAAACGCGCGCGTAGCCTCTCGTATCTCAAGTAATTTAACCTTCGGTCACCGCAAAAGCGTTGCTTCTCCTTTTATTAACGATAAATCATGGCGACTTTGCGAGAGATGAAAAGTGTACGGCGCCGGTAATAAAACGTATCGCCGCGTCGTTCGCTCCACTGTGTTGCGCGATTTATTTTCTTCTCTTTTCTCGCTTAAGCGCCGTGCTTTACACATTTTTTTGCTCGATAAATATTCGTTTGTCTTTATTTTTTTTTTTTTTAGCCGCGTTAAAAAGCGCCACGTTACGAATTTACAATCACGCCGACTATATGTTTACGTAATAAACAATCAGCCGCGAACAATAGAGAATTCTTCACTACTCGAATTAAAAAAGCCTCCAATTATCCAGCTTTGTTTAGTGTCGTTTCCCGCTAAATTTTGTTAGTAAAGAAAATCACTGGTCGATTACTTTATTATTAACGAAATCTGTTAGAAAAAAAAGAAGAGAGGAAACGTCGCTTGAAACTTCGCGACGTTCGGCATTTTCTGTTGTAAAAAAGAGGTAAACGATTAATCTTCTGCCGACGTGCGCGATACGCGATTGCGTTGCGTCTGCAGTACGCAAGTCTAATCACGAAGTCTGAACAGCTTTTTTTTTCTGGTCTAGCTCGGCGTTGTTTCTGATGCTGCAACGTCCAATTTCGCGTGAGCACTACGGAATAAAATACGGAATTGTGTCTCAATCGTTAAAGAGAACTTGTCTTTCACTTTACAGAAACGTTAAGAGTCGCTCGACGACTAACGCGCGTTCCTCCCTCATATATAAAGTTCTTTTAAATGATTTTGTTGCCTGTGAATTTTCAATCAACATCCACATTTGCATGGACATACACAATTCAAGGAATATTGAAAATATTGCTTGCAAACATTATCGTGACACTTATTTTACTTATAGTGTGTGTGTTATTTAAAATTGAAACTTTGACACATATGTACATTAAACATCATTAAATTTTACGCAAGGGAACATATAATAACAATGTTTTTTCTTCAATAAACTAGTAGCGCTAGTAATTGGTTTTTTATTTAAATAATGAGATAGAATTGTATCTGCGTTTTACATACCCCGTGTGTATCACCATATAATATATCTGCCGTCGGCCGTCGGCACTGCCATAATCGATGCGCCGTGGGACAGTCTTTTTGACACTTCCGTCGTCGAGGTTGTCGACGAAACTCATTATTGAAACTGCCACAGACGAATTATACTTTCCAAGTGCAACAAAGTGAGCGTGAATTCTCGAACAGTTTCAAAGCACACAACACTGCATTTACACAATAACACGTCGCGCACAACCGACTTTCTTCCGACGGAAAGTCGAAAACACCGAGAATAAAACGCACCGAAAATAAAATACTGAAAAATAATTACCGAAATCACTTCTCCCGAGTTCGCGGAAGCACGATTACTTGTTCTGCAACACGTGCAGATCAATTATTCGAGTCAATAACGGCAGTAAACATATCGCGAATGCATCGCGTTCCGACGGGCAACATGGCGACTGAAGGGAGCGACATGCGCCAGAGACGCTGTTGATCGCGGTCGATACTTAATCGTGCTTGCTCGCGCGCCCTCGGTATCGCTCGGCGCCGAGGGCGCGCGAGCTTGCGCGATGTACTTCGTTTTGGCGCCATGTATGTGGACCCCTAGTCGCCATCTTGACTCGGCGAGTCGTGACACGTACGCGATATCTAAGCACTTTCTTTGCCGTTATTAAGGTGAATATCGATCTATACACGTTACGAAACAAGTCCTCGTGCTTCCGCGAAAGTCAGGAGAAGTAATTTCAGTGATTGTGGCAGTTATTTTTCGGCATATTAGTCTCGTTGGCTTTTCGACTTTTCGTCGAAAGAAAGTCGGAGTTTCGCGACGCGTTCGCGATTATTCTATCACTCTATCCGCCGTTAGTGACTCAAATATCGATCTGCACGCGTTGCAGAACAGATTATTGTGCTTCTGCAAAACTCAAGAGAAGTGATTGTAGTGATTTTGACGGTTATTTTTCGGCGGTTATTATTCTCGTTGTTTTTCGATCTTTCCCCGTCGGAAGAAGGTCGTAGTCGCGCGATGTGTTGTGTGAATAGTGTTGTGCTTTGAAACTGTTCGAGAATTCACGTTTGCTTTGGTGCACTTGGAAAGTGCACCAAATATATAATTCGTCTGTGGCAGTTCTCAACAATGAGTTTCGTCTATAACCTCGACGTTGGAAGCGTGAAAGCGAAATTGTCCTGCTGTGCATCGAATATGGCAGTGCCGACGGCCGACGGCAGAGATATTACATGGTGATACACACCAAATTACTAGTGCTACTAGTTTATTGAAGAAACATCGGTATTATATGTTCCTTTGAATATGTACACGCAAATGTGGACGTTGATCAAAAATTCACAGCAAAATTATTATTAAAAGAACTTTATGACAGATGAACGCGCGTAGTCGTCGAGCGACGCTTATTGTGCGGGCTACCGTGTACGAAAATAAATCTCCGAGTCGAAATTTAGCGTCTACGTTAAACTCAATTTCTTTTTTTTTTATGTAGAAGTAAGAGAGAAAGTAGATGGCTATTTTGACGTCCAAAATTCTCTTTTTTTCTGCCGACAGTTTTAAAGTAGTGTGTTCAACTCTTAGCCTATGCTGCGCATTGCATGCTCTGATGGATTCAAAGTAGCATTTTGGCGTCAAATTATAGATCAAGTTTTAAAAGAAGAGGTTCTATTCTGGGTTCTAATTCTATAATGATGGATTCATATAGGCTGAAAGTTCACTAACAAAGATGCTAAATTTCGAGACTCGGGGAAATATCCCGCTAATTAAACGAGATAACACACGTTGCTGCGAGAGACAATGGACGGGAGATTGGCGAGCGAATATTTTTTCGCGAATTCACCGCGCGAGAACGGTCGGAGAGCATATTTTAAAGATCATGTCGTAATTTATTTCACGAGTGAGAAGAATAGTATTCCACTTAAGATCATCCCTTTAAACGCGTCTCCCGTACTTCTCGTTCTCGCTTCTCTTTTTCCTCGGCTGCACGGGGAACCTTATCCGCCTCTCTTTTCCACACCGCCTCCCATATTCCGCCTAAGTCGTAAGCCGGATTTACGAGCTCGCCGCGCGTCTCACGAGAGACGGAAATGCTCGCGCGTCTCGTCGTCGTCGTGCGACGGTATCCGCTCGCGGGACGGTTTCTCTCCGATCTGCAGACATACACACAGCGCGCTCAACAAATCTCCGCGTGTGGTACTCCTTTTACATCCACCCTCCGTGGATTATCGTCATATTGCGGATATAAACGAAGAAGCGCGCTTCCATATAAATACGTTCCGCCGCACTTGCCGTCCGATGTAATTACATCGTTCAATAAATTCGCTTCGAAAAAGCAACGGTTGTTGAGCACAAAAGGCGCTGAAATAGTTGCTGCATTTTGCATGAGAGTCAAAATATGTTAATTATTTACTCGGCTACGGTATTGCGACAAAACTACGCCAACAATTTTTGCGCGCTTATTTTTCGCGTGATTAAACTCTCTCTGACTTCATTAATTATCCTCTTTGCAGCGCGAACTGCAATTAATGTTGTGATAATGCAAGCTTTTTTTCGAGAGGTGTTCGATCGTGATTTTTACTTATTTTTAACGGAGAAAGAAAGAGAAAAGTCTCGGCAAAACAAAAGACCTGTTGTTTTTGTTACGTGTACATATATAGTGCCACATTTATAATTATCACAGCGTGTTCGAGAAAGTAATTACTTAATTATATGAATCTCATTTTCTACGGAATTTATCGGAAAAATTGTTTCGTTTTAACTCGGCAATTTCCGCGCTTCTACACTTTGTCCGTAATTTCGCTTTAACTTTCGCGCTGCGTAAAAAAAAAACAAACAAAAAAAAAAGAAAAACGCCGCGTCGAATACTTCATCCTGGGAAATCAGAGCCGCTGCACAACGCTGCCTTAAATAAAGATAAAACGCAATGCAAATAAGGGCCGCGCGTTTAAGCAGAACGGGGCGCGTCGAAAGGGGGAGAAAGTGGACTGAGAGTCGATTGAAAACGAGGAAACTTTTTCGCCATTGTTGGTCTACGTGTTCCGCTTCCCGGTCGCTCTCACTCGTCGAAAGTCACGAATGCGTCGATTTATCCGAAGCTTGCGATTAAGTTCGATACGCCGCGAAAAACATCTACGCCGATCCGTCTCGCTGAGGAAGAATCATTGCGAAGTGCAATCGGAAAGCCGATCTCGATTGCATGCTCGGCCTCGACTGTGAGCTTTGATATTAATTGAAACGACAATTAAATTTGATCAAGAAAATCCCACCGCGAGTAAATCTGCGTGTAAATACCACGTTTTTAATAAAAGCTATTTTACACACGTGGCCAGCGCGACAGTAGCAATCTACGTAAAGAAGAATATATATTTTTCCTGTATTTAGCAAACAAAATATCAGTGCGACAACTCCGGTTTTCCCTGTGATAGTTTTTTTTTTTTTTTTTTTTTTTTGGGATAACCGGCTTGCATAATAAGCTACATCGTTAAAGGGGAACTGTTGGCATCGTCACGATGTGTAATTTTCTCCCGTCGCGATGCGAAAGAAACGCTGCCGGTGCCGCTTTAAAAGGAACGACGTCGGATCGGTCGCTTTGTACGCGGAATATGATACAAAGATGCGTAAAGACGATGCGTTAAAGCTCGAGTTGTTAAAGGAACTGACCGCGAGATTCCACTTAGCTACGGCAAAAGCTCGGAAGCTCGGAGCGTATTTCTCATTATTCGGGTGTAACGCATCTTCAACAAGTTCCCGTCCGTTTTGCGCGGCAAAAGAGAGAGCACAGCTCTGTAAGGGTTAATATTCTCTCTTCTATCAAGAGCTCCCGCGATTTTTATTTATTTCCCGCACACACTCACGCGTATACATCGATCTTTCGCCGTTACGAGAAGCGGCGCAAAAGGTAAATTCCGAAGATATTAATCTCGCTGAGTGGAGCAAACGAGAGACGTGCGTTGTTTTCCACAGAGAGGAGAGATTTGATATTAAAAAAGTAGATGTGTTTACAGGACGCGCTCTCGATTTTCATAAATTCCTGCGGCGTGTATATATATATATATCGAATGTGCAACTCGTAACAAACGCGTCGATCGGAAGGTACATACACAAGGCACGTTTCAACGTTGCCTCCGTGACGCCTATATTGCTGTCATAAATCTAACAAGGCGGTGTTACATCCCCGCCGACCGCCGCCGCCTATACACTTCCGACCTTCGCGTTCGATAAAATAGCCGTCTATGCACTTGCCTCTCTCGTATTATTTACGTCGATTTAATGAACCGCGTCGGCGAAACGTTTTCGCGAAACCGCCTAAAAGATTCGCGAGCGGCTCCGGAAAATCAATTAGCAGCAGTCTTTTTTCTGCGAATGCATTCACGGAAAAAAAAATGTTTTGCTGCTACAATGCCGGCAAGAAAAATGTTCTAAGTCTATTGAATGTTTTGTTTAATCAACAAAACATTTTGTTGGCAAAAGAAAAAATTCAACAGACTGAACTAATTGTTTTGCCAGCCTTGTAAGAGCACAATTGTCTTGAAAGACAAACGCGCGAAAAGATGTGCTTGAATAAAGCAAGAAGATTAGTTATTACATCATAAAGCGTTTTGTTAGC
Organism: Pseudomyrmex dendroicus; assembly: GCA_014825645.1. NCBI lineage: Eukaryota > Metazoa > Arthropoda > Insecta > Hymenoptera > Formicidae > Pseudomyrmex > Pseudomyrmex dendroicus. The sequence continues at coordinate 8,206 of QVNZ01001812.1, forward strand.
AAAATAAAAACTTCAATAGATTCAACAAAGTTTTCTTGCAAACGCATTTGGAAAAAAAAGTTTTTTCTAAAGTCAGCAATAAAAATTCAGACAATTATTGTTCTTGCAAATATACTCACAAAAAAAACAGTTTTGATATTTTATGAAAAAAAATTGCGACAAAATGTTTTATTGACAAAACAAAAAAATTCACAATAGACTTTAGCAAATTTCTTGCAAGTTATCTTCTTGTTATTGCGGCAAGTCTTTTTTTTCTCGCATTGGACGTGTTCGCGCGATTGTCTCTTATGACAATTCTCTTGTATGAAAACGCATACCGCAATGCGAAATTGTGCAATTTGTGTTTGCGAAATTCTGTTTGGAATCTAACGTTAGCGCGCGCCGCACATAGTGACATTTGCGCAATTTAACGGAGCTATATCGCGCGGTTACATCGATTTTCGTAAATCGTGAAATTACTGCGGCACACACGGTGGGATATTAAGTCTGGATATTAAGAGCGTTATCGGCCGCGAAAACAGACGCATTTCATCACCTTCGATAAATATGTTTGCATTACCATTTAACGACGTTGCGACCTGCGACGTGTAAAGGCAGTAAAGGTTTTTATGATTGGCGATATCGATTATATTCGCCGCACGACCGCAATAAAAACGACGCGCGGCAAACGTCAAAAAATATTGTTTTCGTATCGATTCAATATATATACTGCTTACGTCGAGCGCGTAGTAAAACCGACGCAAGTAGGGAAAAGAAAATAAAATATCCTAAACCGGAATTTTTTTTCTTCCGCTTTTACATCGCGAAAACGAATTTTTTCTCTTCTTTAATTGACGGGACGGTATACTCGCGGTATATCGCGAGACGCATTATATCGTCATATCGCACGTTTGATGGAAAAACGTCGCGCATATCGCGATGGAAAACGTTTGCCGTTTCCCTTTCCTCTCTCATGATTTTCCGTACATACACACACGAGCGAGCGAGCCATTGAGTTTCGAGAAATAAATCTCAATGTTGCCGAGATTCGTCGTGGACCAGTAGAGTGGAAAATTGGACCGCGTCAACGTGTTTGGTTTCGTGACAACATTTCCTTGCTTTTAATATTCAATAAACAAGGAATTTGTAACCCGTCGCGAAATATTTTCCGCGCGACGTGAATTGCCGCGTGTCTGAATTTTCCCCATAGAATTTCGGCTCGGAAATTCCAGCTGACTGGACGTGATTTTCTTTTTGTTTCAGGGCCATGACAGCTGGCAGGGACACGACAGTGACCAGGTGAGTGCTCGATGTTTTGGAAAACTCTCGCGAATACGTACAATTTGCACTCGATTCCTTTTTCCCCCGCTTTTCTTTCGTTGAGAATAAGAGTCACCCTCGCTTCCTTTCACACGTTCCATGTTCTCTATCGCATTTGAGTCTCTCGGCTTCTTTCGGAAAAGGCATGCTAACTCTGCGAGATTCTTTTGCAATTTGCATGTTGATGTGCTGGTTCCGCGGCGGAAACGCCACATTTGTTCGTCCGCCGGGTTCTTCGTGTGCTACGCCGAATTTTCTCGGGGCTGCCCCGACAGAATGCAAATTGCATGCTCTCATAACACACACACACACACACATCCACGGTCTTTCGGCTTTGATTTCGTTGGATCCTCGCGATTTTGCAATCGCGATGAGTGTGTTTCTTACTGTCTAACTTTCTAACGCCGAACTACGTTGCATTTTAAGTTGTCTTCTCTCAACGCATGAAGTTGGAGAAATGCGATATTTAATGTTCTTCTGCGCACATCGCGTTCGGATTCGCATTCGAACTAGTGCGAATTTAGAATTTAATCCCTTGTCTCACGAATTAACTTGTAACTGACATAGTCAGTTTATGATGGGATCAATATCTACGCTCGATCTTTCTTTACCGATCGCGTAAAAGCTACGTGATAAGACAAATTACATAAAGTGTCTTTTAGAAAACATAAAATGTGATTAAATTCTCTCAGGCGTCTATATACGTTTTGAAAGTTCGTTTAGAATATGCTGTTGACGCACAAATGGTGCTAGAAACTTCTTCAAGCGTTCGATATTTATTATCGGTATTCATATATTTTTATTTTAATGCAATGTAATTCAGTGTTTCGGCAACTTTTATACTTTCTACAGAAACTTTTATACTTTGCGCGCCAAAGAAAAGTTTCGCGCCGTCTGTCACGCGCGTTCTGCATCAGACTTCGCCGAAAGAGTTAAGAGACAGAGTAGTACGAAACGGGTATCACACGAGTTTCGTGTTATTCAGTCAAACGCGGAAAGAAATACCTTTGCTACTCGATGACCAACAAAACGAAAACTTGCTGATCATTTTATAGTACTTAATAATAGTTTTGAGCTTACTGAACTTGTTGTTTCGACAAAACAAAAAACTCAATAGGCGAATTAGCGCAAATTTTTCTTGCTGGCCATATAATCGTCTTGCTGTAATCGTCCAATAAGAATTTTTTTCTGTGAGAAATTAATGTTGATACAAAATTCGAACAATTTCACGGGAACCAAAAGTTTCGATATCATATGATCGCGCTCATGATCGCGCGCCCGACTATATAGCTACCGGGAAGTATAGTTAAACCGATCAGTAGCCTTGGCGGAGAAGAGAGGAAAAGCGATTTGCATGACGGTGATTCACGTGATGTATCGGGGTCTCTTATGTCGTCGTTACGCGGTTATACGACGCACCGTTGTATCATGTCGGTATTAAGAGCGCAGCTGTTTAATGACGTTAGTTCGCGATGAGAGTTTGGCGGCTGCACGAAAATATGTGTCGGAACAAAAGAGGAAAGGAGAGAGAGAGACAGAGAGAGACAGAGAGAAAGCGTCACACAGCACGATGATCGATTTTCGATCGCGCTGCGTATACCAGCGACGCAGCTGCTGTTGACGCGCTTCTCTCGCTCCGTTCGCTCTCTCCCGGAGCTTCTCTACGCGCATAATGCGTACAGACGGATTAATTAATTCCTTATTGCGTGCGCTCCGTACATGACGCGCGATTGCCTAATTAAACGCGATAACAGTCCGTTGAATTGGGAAACCGAACGCCGCGCGGCTCTCTATTGCGTAATACGCATCTTTGTCGCGTGCAGATTGCGTTTGTTTCAATATATTTTATTCTCCGCCGAGCTAACCGGGAAACAAATTGGAAAATATTATTCGTTTATAAAATATTCTTTTTTTTTTTTTTTTTATCTCACGCTTTTTTTGCACGATGTTTTATATAATATTAACGCTGTTAGAATTTCACGTGCGAATTTTAAACCGTGGCGATAAAGCGGAAGATCGCTGGTACGTTATTGATAAATAGAGCAACCGCGCAAGGGACACGAGAGCTCCTGATAATCCAATGTAGCCCGCGAAGCGCTCGAAGAGATATTTGACGTCGCGCTTAACAATGACGCGCAACGTTGAGTGTGATTTAACGTGACGTCTAATCGGATCTATCTGTGTGTGCCGTCTCTGTTGTGTCTCGTGCTTGTTGGCACAGAGGACACTCGAGACAATTGTCGTAGATACGTATGGTGAATCTGCGTCTCTCGCACGAGTCTTCCGCGGAAATTCCGGAGATTCAACGAACGATCTCAAGATGATGCTCGCGGCACATTTGTCGCGAGAGAACACATGCGTGTTAATTACCTAGGGCTATCGCGCACAAAATAACATATGACTGCGTGTGCGTAGCGTCTAGACTATCTCAAGACTATCTCAACAAAATATATAATGAGAATCAAAGCAATTGTCGGCGAATTTTGCAATAATGTTATTGACAATTGGAGATCGCGTTTCACATTATCCGATAATTATCTCTTCAAGTTGAATATAGAACCAGAATCGGAGCTTTTACGTGCTTCAACAGTTAATACAGTCGTTGTGAAGTTTGCGACACGATCGCTTTGGCTCTTATTGGTCTTTCCTAGAGTTCGAAATTCGGAGGGAGGGATGCATGCAGATACTCTGCGGCAAACGCAACGTACGAGGACGGATCTCGATGGGTTCTTGCAGTAGGCACTCCAGCGCGAATCGCGTTGTTTTTCAATGACCTCTTCGAGCCTCTCTCGAAGCAGGAGAGGAAGAGAGAAAGAAATAAAGAGAGAGAGAGAGAGAGAATATTCCGGGATCGGGGGCGTCTGCCTTCTTGTTTCGAATATTCCACAATACGCATCATCCAACCCATCATTCACGCTCCCTCCGCGAGATTCTATTCTCTTTCCGGAGAAAGGGGCGCACAAAGCGCATCGCCCACGTCCTTTGTTGTCGTGCATCGACTTTATCTCTCGCCACCACCACGGATTCCCCGGTGCTTGCTCTCTTCTTTCTTTTAACCCTACATCTACTCGCCTCGCTTTTGTGGAGAAAGAGTAGGTCTCTCTCAAAGGGACCGGCTCTTTTCTTCCGAATTGTTCTTTGTTTTCCCGCGCGACAAACCCTCTTTTCTCTCTTTCCCCCTTTGGGTTTTCTTGAGAACTACCGCGCTGGTGAACTTCAAAGCTTCGCAAGTCGGAAAATCGCGCCGCCACGGTGACAATTCGACGGTTGAAACGGCGTTTCGGGCTTTATTTTGTTTACGCAAATGTGACGCAACGCGCGAGACCCGCGCCACAACTTTCAATCGGAATCTTTTGTTTAAAATTTTGTTGCGACAGCTTGGCTTCAACTGGGAAACTGTTCTCTCTCTCTCTCTCTCTCTCTCTCTCTCTCTCTCTCTCTTTCTTTCTTTCTCTTTCTCTCTCATGTTTCCGCGTTGGGGTTGCACGTTTTTATATTTATCTACTTGGACTTGATATGGCGGGTTCTTTCTCTCCTATCTCTTTTGCTTTGTTTTTGCGTCTTCTCTCTTTATTATTCCGCGTTTTCCACGACGAGCGTTCGCATTAGAAACACAAAAGGACGAGCTTTTCGTCGTAATTTCTAAAAGTTTCTGTTTTGGTTCTTGTTTATTTTCCTAATTAGGACTGCGAGGAATTGTTGCGGGATGACCGGGACCAGACGGAGCGCACAAATCTTTACAAAAAGCAAAAGAGAACGGGACCATATGCGCCATAATTGATATGTAATAATAAATGCTTTGGGTGTCAATTTTATATCAAATCGATATCTCTATATAATGGTGTTAAAATGCTAGTTGAAGATAAATTTACATAAATTGTTAGTTTATTTTAAGATCTAACTACTTAGCACATTTAACCACTATTAATTGTGCCGCAAGAAAATATGGAAATATAGAATTATTCATTAACATACATTAATTAGGACAAAAAAAATACAAAAAAATTATCCCTAATTATTTTTCCACTTTCCCTTTTTTTACTTTTTTCCCTATTCATTCCATTTGTTTCAAATTACATTTTAAGATCGCGTTCTTCTTGGTCTTTCTTCTGATCAAAATAAATTGACACACTTCGCTGTCGTTGCGCTCTTAACAGCCGATCTTAATCGGTCTAATCTAAATAGTCTCTAATTACGCAAGATGCACTAATTATGCGATCACACAGTCGTGACAATGTAACAGACAAAAGTACTTATCGTTGTACTTAGAGGATCGTTCAGTTTTGCAGTAATTAATAAAGTTTACTCAAGTATATGCGTTGCGATTTGAAACAGCACTCTTCTCGAGTTGCATCGTTCAATTGCATTACATTAATTCTTCGTTACATTACATTAATTCTTCGTAATCAGTGCGTTTCAAATCAATTTGACTGGAAATGCACTCGACACAGCGTTACTTTCCGATCTTTACCGCTCGTTAAATCGATCGTCGTACTTATTTAATCGATGGAGCGCGCACGAACTAAGTGCGGATTGTTGATTGCAGGCGTCATCTATATATAGCTTTAGTTATTTTTTTCACCTTTGTGTTCTGACAACAGTGTACGTCATATTTAAAAAAATAATTAAATAAATATAAACACGTGTAGGATGAAAATTGTAAATTTTTTTTGTAAACATTTTGCCACACAATATTTTTTGCGTTGCTAACTTTCAGATTAAACGAAAAAAAAAAAAACATTTCAATGCGAAATATCAAGTGTGCAAAGCGTTTCGATTAAAAATCCACAAGTTACAAATAAACGCTAGCCAATATTCTCACGCCGTTCTTGATCGCCGGTTATTGCTGCCGCTTCGACGAATATGTATATTATTTTAACATCGCTGTCGAAAATATTTTCAATATATGGCGCGCGTTTTATCGTGGTGTTTTTTACGACCGATAGAAAAAAAGAGAGATAGATAGAGCGCGCGTTCTAAAACTCGCGCGCGAGATTTTCTAGGCAATTTCGCGCAGCTGCGATACGAAATTCGGTCAGAGGTCATCTCGCCGGACACAACCCTTTCACCTTAATTGGCCGACTACAACGCACGGGCCTGTCCTCAATTTCACGTCATCCGGCTGTATAACACGGTCCGGATTTCCGCTCCTGAATTTCCCCGTGACTGGCAAAATTTCCGCGAAGACCGGGTCCTCAAAGGACCGCCCAAATGATCCTTCCGCTACTCGTTCCGTTGCATCATCGGAGTGCGATGCACTCAACGATGCACCGATGGCGAGTACCGCCGGCGCGCAAATTTCGATTCCAAATTTAAGTGCCTCCGTGTTGTTTCTCAGCTGTGCTAAGCGAGTGCGTGCGCTTATTAACGCGTACATGTGCGCAATTAAAAAAAATAATCAAACAAACGATACGATACGCGTTCGTTAAAATCGAATAATATTCGGGACGAAGGAACGACGTGCGAATTATCGGCCGGTGCTCGCAATCAACAATGCGTTTGCAATTAACTAAATTTTAAATTATTCATCTCGTGCATAATAACTAAGTAATTAATATCGAACGTGTTGCACGCACATTTCCACTTACAAAGTAAAAACGATAATATACAAATGTACACGACGTTGGTACGTGGAAAATCGGCAACGAGATGCGGCGTGCAATTGCGCAACTCGCGCTTGTGTGTGTGTGTGTGTGTTCTCGCAATGCGCATAAGAAAATAGGACTCTGTATATATCGTCTGACACAAGAACGGAATTTCAGCGTCGCGGGAATTCGTGCATTGAGTTTCACGTGCAAAAAGTCGCGATTCCCATCGAGAGAGGCGCGCATTCGCGCCCGATGAAACCCAAAGCGTGAAACGTCCTGTCGTTCGGTCGGTCACTCTCTCACGATTCGACCTCGCACGAACCTGAAGTCACGGTCTATGTTTTCAGCGTGGTTTATAACTCTTTCGATTCCCCTCTCCGCGTGTTACACACGAAGAGTTAGGAATTGTTCAGGAACGAAATTACACGTGGCTGCACCCCTTGTGAGATCTTTTTTATACGCGGAATTTATTGATTTGCGAGAATACGATTTTAAACACTCTTCGTTTCTTCTGCGTTAAGTACGCACTTGCAAAAAATTGCAATGAACATATCCCAAATAATGTAAACAACTCTTTAAACTTTTTTTCATTACCGCGTGTTCTTTTTGATATATTTATTTCGGACAATTGTCATTTAAAATTAAGTTTATTTTTCAGTCTTGTCATTTTCAGAAAGTTGAAATTATTATTGAAATTATTGTTTTAAACAATGATAAAATTAGCTAACGTTAATAGAAAAACAAATGAGATGCGTGTAGTTGATTGCAAACAAATGCAATTTGCGTGAAGTATGCGCCGGTTAAAAATTGCGAGAGAGAACACGTGGGGTGCCGAAACGAGTGGCGGCGGTTCTGTTCCGCGTTTCACGCGATCGTGTGAACTCGTGCGATTCCGCCTGGATTCGGTACTCTCGTGCGCGCAGCGCGAGCATCACGCCGGTGTTCGGTCGACCGATGACGTCAGCAACGAAGAGGCCCGTCGAGCGGCTAACTTCGAGTACGTACGCGATCAACGAACGAACACTTTCCGTCTTACGCGGCGTTTTTCCCGCTCTCCGAAAATCGTGTCGAAAAGTTAGTCGCGTCGTTTGTCAATCGGGAGTGCAGGTGCGCGAGTGTGGGCGCTCTGTGATAACGTGATCGCTCGTATTCAACCGCCGTGACTCTGTCATCGCAGTAACGAAGGTGTCGCGACCGAAAGAGGAGGAGAGAGAGAGAGAAAGCGAGCAGGAGAGCGTCCGACCTAACCTCCTCCGACCGGCAGTGATCTTCTCGTATCCTCTCACGTTACGCTACGTTTCTCAACCGGGTTGATCTTTCGGCGATTTCGCCCGCGTCCGGTACAAGCGATTTCTGAGCACAGTTTGGAACTTCGTGGATCGGAGGGAAAACGAGAGGGAGAGACAGAGACAGAGCGAGAAACGTACACACGCACACAGCGAGTGTGGGTGACAGAGGAGGACGCGCGCCGAGATCTGTTTACGAGCTTTGCCGATCCGGACGGAGATAATTTTCGCTCGCGTTCCGTCTTGCGCGAACGTCAACGTCGTCGTCGCGTTAATCGTACGAGAGCCGGGACGGAGGTGCAACCTGTTTACAGTGCGCGCGCGTGTACGTTCCCGCAGAAATCCGTGTGTGTTACCGCGTGTGTTAAGAGTTGTATGTGTGCGCGCCGGTGCGAGTGTGCGTGTGACGCCGTGGAATGCGAGGCTCGCATGTGCAGCAGGTCCGGCTCGGATGTTCGGTGATGACGGGCGCCTCGTCTATCGCCCGTGCACTTAGTTGCTGAGATCTTTCGACAATAATCTCGCATACTTTGCATACTTCGTTGCACCACGCGATTTTTGATAAAAAAAAAGGTAAAAATCACACAATTTACATTCAATAGATTACTTAAAAGTGTTTTAACATTTTTGTATTAATTTTTTTAAGTTTATTTGTGCAATTGTGTTCAGAAAGTTATGCTTATCTATTTTCTCCCTCGTCAAAGTAAAACATTTCTCTCCCGTCTGTGAAACATTCTTCTCGTAAATATTTTCTTAAAAAAAAAAAAGAAAAGAATAACGATTGTTCTTTCGGGGGAAAGACAGGGGAAAGGAATGCTGAAGTTGCATCACTGCTTCTAACTTGAATACTCTCCTCGTTGTTTTATTTATTCCGTGGCTTCTCAAATTACTCCGATATCGCTTGGTATTTCGTCACCGGATTATTCGAAGTATAAATTATCTGCTCGAAATATATCTAATCAAACGACCATTCGTACTTGCTTTTAAATCTTTTGTTCCAAAATCTTTGTGTTCCTCGATCGAAAGACATGTAACAATAAGATATTGTGAGATAGGAATTTAAATGTTTTCCATCGTTCTCAACGTGTTTGTTCATAAAATGCTCGTAGATTTAGAAAAAATGTGATTTTAATAGCCTTTTTAATGGCCGTGAAAAACGATTATTGAATTTTCTTTCGATCACGTAAAGTATAAATGTTATTTCCCGGAAAATATAACCTCGAGATTGTTGTTGCAAAAACACGCGACGTGCTTATATCATGTGCAACGATCTGATATAATTTTGCATCGCAAACACCTCGCAAAGTCGCCTGTGTGTCGTGGGAAACACGTCGCGCGGTGAATACGCGCGCGCGTGGGACGTCCACGTGGAAATGGAAACCGTTTCGACGTCGTGGGGTTTTCCTGTGCGCGCGACGGCCTGCTATACTCGACGGGAGTACGTTTCTCGCGAGGTTGAAGCGAGACGGATAGACAACCTGTTTACGATATCCAGCGCGGGCGCACGAGTACGCCGTGCGGCTGTCATATACGCGGTGTCTCGAAACTGCTGGAAAAAAAACTATTTTTCTCGGAGAAAAACGCGTTGTTCGATAACGCGTGGGACTTTGTCATATAATTGCAAGAAATTTACATTATTTTTTTTTTTCGAGATCAGAGAAATATCGGAAAATGTGTCAGACGCGTTAAAGGGCATGGAAATAAAATAATATTGTCATTTTTTGTGAAAAAAATCATTTTATTACGACTCTGTAAATTAGTTTCGTTATTGTTTTATTGTAGTTGCTGATTTCTGTTATTGCGTATATAGCCTGCTTATTTGTGACTGGCGAAGATATACAAAAGCGTGGCAATGAAAACACGTTGCGTAATTTGCGATTATACACATTGCTCGAGAGAATCCAGTAGTAATGATCTAACAATTTATCGACTGATAGCGTAATTACTTTTTTACAATTCGTCGACTCATTGTTACTATCGCGTGGATTCATTTTTTCCTGTCGGGAAACGCATCGATGACTGCACTCGCGGACGTGTGCTTTCACTGATCGATCGGGTGTTGCAGCTCACCTGAGGTCGAATCGGGAGAGCATTTTCTCCAACGAGACGTCCACGCTAACCTTTACTCGTGCGCTTTGCAAAAAAATCAACCACCTCTCATTTCCATTCTAAGACCTTTCCTACACGCGAGCTTCGCCAAGGCAATTCGTTTTCCATCTGCATTTAGATCGCACCTAATAATTATTAATTTTTTAACTTTTATTTATCAAGTTTTTAACCGCGCGAACAAGTGCCACAGTATTTAACTTTCCGTAAGTTTGATGAACATAAGAGAACAGATTTGTCTTTTGCGAATTTTATCATCGCGTAATTACGCGCAAACAAACGACAGACAATTTTCTCGCCCACGAGTTTCCAAGATAAAAACGCGAAACACACAACGAATTAATTTCTCCATATTCGGATTAATTCATCAAAGCAGAACAATCGCTCGTCCCTGAGATTTATCAATTGGGTCAGCTCGTACGGCACACACGCAGGTGTGTAGGGCATATTTTTTCGCTTATCGCGCGAGAGAACGGTACTAAATATTCCGTATAAAGAATTTTATCGTCGCTCGCTATTTACGTACCGTGTTGTTGTTGGCTCTCTCGTTCATCACGCGCGATCGGTAATGTATATCATCCACGTATCTGAAGAATCTGAAAATCTAGAGAATTGTAGGAAAACGCAAAAATTTATCGATATAAGTACACGATCAAACATGGAAACGTTCGAGCACGGCAGATGTGGCCTCGTATTGCAGTCATTAAAAGAAAGTTGGGTAGAACGAGCCGCTGTTGACTCCCGTAGGGACAAGTAAAAACGTATATGTTTGTAGGTTTTGAACTATAAAATCTATTTTTGAATCTAATTCTGACCTTTAAAACTTTTCAATTTGTCGGGAAAATATTGAAGTCAGCATACAAGACTGTTAAAGAAGCTATGTGAGAATGACATGTTACTGAAAGCGCAAAAAACGTGAGATAATTATAGTAAAATAAACAATATTAAGTGAAAATCGACCGATACGTGAACAACACAAATTAATAAATGAAAAAAACCTTTGATCCATTAATAAATTGATTTTACTCTTTGTTTATCAAGCGGAACATAGAGAACTATTAGAGATGAGAGTATTTTCATGTTATAGTAGCAGGAAAATGCAAATTAATATGCTCGTAAAGCTCAACAATAATAATTTACGGTACTAGATATATTTAACAGCTTCATGTACGTCGATTCTAATATTTTCCCGACAAATTAAAACATTTTCAAGATTAGATTCAGCAGCTTGAAAGCTACGAAAAAAAAAAAAATATCTTGTTTTTACTTGCCGCTCCGGAGGCCAAAATCGGCTTATTTTTTGCCCATCCTTCTTGAATATTTCTCGTAAATCTTATTATATCTGAAAGTAATTAGGGATGCAAACGTGAAAGAGATAAAAAGAATTTTCTATTTGCGTCGTCACTCTCTTTTTCGTCGTTTAACCCCCGCAATATACGACACAGAGACCGACCTGCGGAATAACATTTGACGGGACTCGGTATCTGAAACACGAGTAGACATCAGATAGTATCGCGTGTACCGTTTCACCGTGCGCAAGACCGTTTCGAATAGTGCGCCGCTCGTGCGAAGGGCTCTTGAATTTTCAAGAGAGACGTTGGTAATTTAATGAAAGTTCGAAATTCGAATAAATCTGGTGACGTAAAGAAGTTTATAAGTAAATTAAAAAAAATCGGAGGAATATCATTTTGTGTGAGTTTGCGTTTAATTCATTTACAAATTCAATGAATGCAACTTCAGCGAACCTGAAACCATCTACTTGTCCTCGTCGTAAATCGACTAACAAGTTCAGCCTTTTGAATTGATGAGATTTACACAGAATCGCATAAATTGCAGGAAATAAAATATAAATTCCTCGTGTGAAACCGCACACGAGCATTTGCGATACCACATTATTCATAAACGTCGGTTGTTTGCGTTTTACCTCGCGTGTGCGCGTTTATTTTTTTAATTTTTTTTCGTGAGAAGAACAAAAAATACACAGGATGTGCCTCGGTGCGATTTAAAGCGGCGAGATTGTTAATTGGATCAATATAGAACGTCGCAGTCCGCGGAACACCGCGATACATCAGACAAGGCAGGATGACTACCAGAAGGAAGAAGAAGTCTCAGGACGGCTTTCTGAAGAAGGTCTCGAGCCTGTTCAATCTCGACACGGTGAGTCATTCTCGACTTTCACGATCAACTTCTCGCTTCGATCTTAATCTGCCGTACGCGTTCCGGCAATCGAGCCGCGCATGAGCGGCTCTTCTTCGGAACGGATTTCTAAATTTTGCGGCCTTGTATCCGCTGCTCTCTCACGTGCTTCGACTTGCGAACATGTTCCTTTGACAGAGCGTCCGTTCAAGGCCCGAGTTACGCACGTAAGCAGATGTTGCGTAAAACGTTAATCGGTATAGTATTCTCGGCAGCGTAACTGTTGCGTAATCGTTTTTCTCGCTGAAAGAAAAAATTTCACGTTGTCGAGCATATGCTCGAGGATAAAACTCGCAGCTGTGTATTATCGATACGAGAAGTGTATTAGCACAAATTAGCCGTAATATTGACATTCATTATACCATCGCGCGGTTCATAATAACGCGAGCATAATATTAATGCCTGCGCACAATCTTTGAAGCTTGTGTATATCAATTTAAGTAGACTTCTCTTGGCAAGAGTTTTATACGAAGTTACATAAAATGCTCTTCACTTCATCTGGAACAGCCAGTCTGTATTTTTTTTTTTTTTTATTTACTCCACGAATGTTAACGGTAAATAGAAAAAGTTCTTCTATTTTTCTTTTTGCGACGGTTAACGAGTGGAAAAAAAAATCGAGTCGTTTATTACATTTCTCTCCGGTGAAGCGGCGGCGCGCCCTTTAACGCGAAGCGAAACGTCGCGCAGAAAAGCTTTGTGGACGGAGCAGAAAAGCTTGGAAAGTAGCGACGCGTTAAAAGGAAAAACAGATTGCAAAAACAGCTGGGAAAGAGAAAGAGAAGAAAAACGTCGTCGCGAAGAACCTCACGCGAGAGAGAGAGAGAGAAAACGAGGGGAAAATCGCGAGATCATTTTTCTCGCCGGTTTCGCGAACGGCTTCGATGCGATAAGAGTGCGTCGAATAGGTGCGCGCGCAAAAGGCGCAATCGAAAGAAAGAAAAACGAAGAGACGGAAATAAAAGAGAGAAACCGCACAACACAAACGAGATCGTGTGGAAACATCTGTCGATTTTTCTGCGCCGTCAAGGCGCAGCCTCGATAAGGCGAGATAAACGCGAAAAATTATCCCTCTCGTCTGTGTGTGTTTTGCACAAGAGTTCAGATATCTTAAATAAAGTATCAAATTTAAACGAACATCGACAGCTCCGGTCGTTAATTTTCTTCTCTGCGCGCACGCGATCCTCGTCTTCCGCGCTTTTACGCGCGAGGCGTCGAAGCGGTTCTGTTATTCTTCGGAAATTCGCGCGGGCGCGTTAAACCGGCTTTATCAAGCGCCCGTGTAGTTTACATTAGCGCCCGATCCCCGACACGGACCAAGCCGCTTTGAGAATCCTAAGTCGATCCTAAGTCAACGCGAACTCTCCCGAGAGAGAGAGAGAGAGAGAGAGTCTAGCGGCAAACCCGCCGTCGTCGTCGTTGGCTAATAAACGTTCGGTGCTCGTTGCGCTTCGAGACACACGACGTGTTCGTAAGCTGATATATTCACGCACGCACACATCGTAGCTGTTTGCACGGAATGACTCGTCCGTATATATGTTCTCACGTGACAGTTCGATTTTTTTTTTTTTTTTTTATTTTTTTATTACACGACGATTGCGCGCGTCGACGTGTCAGCAGGTTAAACGATGAATTACGACGAAATGACGAGTGTATTCGAGCGAGCAAATCAATGAGTCAATGCCGATAGCGAGGCTCTTTACGAGCGACGGTACCGCTCGCGATACCGCTTGGTATTTTATTCTCGTACTGCTTTTATTGTGATGTGTTTAACGATTAATATGAAATGAAATAATTATCACGTGGATTGTATAAAAAAAACTACGCGCGTTTGATGATAATTTTTCTCTCGGTAATTTCATCTTCAAATACGCTCCGTATCATTATCTTTCGTTAATTTTACATGTACAATAAATTTTTTACGCGTTATCGCGCTTATGCATCTTGTGTGTCATATTCAACGATAGCGTTTCGAAGGTCAGTTTCCACGGTCCAGTTAACGCGTCCTTGACGTGTTCGCTCAAGTACACGTTATGACACGTAACGGGGCGGTTGACGAACAAATTGCGATCGACCCGAAGTGGAGGAATCCTCGTTGCTCGCGCGTTATCTTCAGCTCGAGGATCGCGTCCTCTCTCGTAAACCTCCGCGAACGGTAATGTGCTCGCGAGCGAGTGCGAACACGGGCGCGCGCGTGTTTATTGCAATTGGATATAGTGGAAGCGCCTGACGTATCGCAGAAATCGACAGAGAACACGGGAGAACTCGTGCGTGTGTGCAGCCTTGTCGCGCGCACGCGAGGCTGAACGCCGCGTGTTACTACACGTACTAAAGCGCACCGTAATACACCGTACACCCGCTTCCGAGTTTGTTCACTTATAACCTTCGCGATGCCTTTGAAACACATTGCGTTAATGTTTTTACACTGTATTTTTTTTTTTTTTAACACTTTGCGGAAGTCTTACCTTACGACGAGATATCTCGTCCGCAGTGTGTTAAAAGGATCGTATTGACGGGAAACCGCAATTAGGACGATGTGATTATCTCTCGGAAGATTAAAGAACTTGCGTCTGTTTCAAAGCAGCATGATAATTAAATATTAATTATTATTAAATATTTAGTTGTGATATTGTTTATTTATATCGGAGTAATGAAGGATTTTGTTACGTGGGATGTGTTTTAAATTCGTGCTCTCACGAGAAGAGAGAGATTTTAATCAGCATCTAATTGGAAATTTAATTGAATGTAATTGAAAAGTTAATTGAAAGGCAAACGCTTGTTCCTGTACGAAACAGCCGCAGACGTTATTCGTACGTGTAATTGCGGGGAGTTTGATACGAGGAGTTCGCTCATTTTTCTCTTCGCGCGTAAAGTCCCGGAATTTGATTCGAACCTGTGATGAACACGTCGCGATGCTTTTATATCGATTGTGCGCAATTGATCGTCGCGATATTGTCGTCGGAACAGACGTTAGTCGAACAGCTTTCTTCGGTGTGAGAACCGAGGAGGAAGTTACTCGACAAACCTCTCAGTGCACTACACGCTCAATGTTAAACCGCATAACTTGTGCGCGCACCCCCTCCTCCCGTTTCTCCTCTTCCCTTAGACATCCCCGCACACAGTCTGGGTAGTACCCGGACCGAACGCCATTGAATGGAGTGTTTCACGGTAGGCTGCCTGCGCCATACATTTCGTGCCAGACACGAGACGGTTCTCCCTCCGTCTCTCCGCCTTTCCCTCCCATCGTTCACGTCCCTCACGACGCCGCAAAATGCACTCGGGATCTTTATCTTTGATCGTCGAGAACTTCTCGGGGAACTCGCGAGAGAAATCCACCGCTATACACTTTGATCACTTGTGTTTCATTTTTTTCCCCTTCCTCCCTTTCCATCCCCGTTCGCGACGACGCATTTAAGCCCGTAGTATAGATGCGTATACGCCGAAGATCGAGATCTCAAAAGAGAAGTTGCGCCTGTACGCTTTGAAATTCAGTCAATAATCCGCTCCGTGTGGCACGATATTTCAGAAAATCTTAATACGAGATGCGCGTTCGCCGTGTGTGTTTTGCATATTTATGCATTCACTTTGCAGACTCATTCTAATATCGCGTTAGTCTCAAAACTTTGCCAAGTCTACTGAATTTTTTGTTTCATCAAGAAAACATGTTTTGTTGGTGAAAATTCAATAGACTTTGCAAATTGTTTTGCCGTCCGTAAACTAATGTCTTTGCTATTCCGGCAAAAATGTTTTTCCGTTACATTAAATGAATTACAATTTGTAAAAAAAAAACTATTTAGAAACGCTCGTATTGTGAATACGTCGCATCGATAATTGCGACGCAAGTGAAATAATAGACAGGATAATTAATTTTTTTTTTTTTATACTGTCAGCGAAGGAAAAAAGAAAGGAAATTGCGAACGTGTGGCGCGTAGAGCGTTATGCTCATGGCCATTTCTGTGAATCATATTGGGCATGCAGGGTCTCATTGTTGGGCGCGACGACGCTACATGATCAAGCCGGGAGCTTTAGTCGTAATAATGGCGCGGATAAAAGGGGGTCCGGTCGCGCTAAGCCGCCGCAATTGTCGGTGCTTTCGTTCGACATCGGAAACCCGGCGTCTGCCATCGTCTCGCCCTACCCGGTCTTAACGCGGCGTAATCTACCCTCGGCCACGGTCCGGAGCAACCGGAGATATGAACCCATTGCCCGAAAAAAATAGCTCAGCAAAAATCTCGGTTCTCCCGGGAGGACGTTAGACGGATTTTTGCAGACGGACTCTGCGGCGTGGCCCATTGTTTCTTCCCGGAAGAGAAATGACTTCCTCTCGCAGCTACGCGATCTCTCGGCCAAAGAGTTTTCTAAAGTGGTTTAGCATTCAGAAATTTGTATTTATTATTTCACGTCGTTTTACGCAACGAAATAATTTTTTTATAAAACTATGGAACAAATTTAATAATTAGGTCTTTTACTTTATATTTTTACATATTATATTATTATATACAAGTATATTATATATAGTTAGTATATTTTTCTAAAGTCTGAACACGGAAAAAAAAGATTTTGCTATTATATGGCCAACAAAAAAGATTTGTTGAATCTACTGACGTTTTCGTTTCATCAACAAAACATTTTGTTGACAAAACTTCATTAGATCTGGCAAATGTTTCTTGCTGGCCATACAGTAACTCATCTTCTTGCCATTCTGGCAAATCTTTTTTTTTTTTCCGTAAAGATTTAACGATCTGGAACACGAAGGTCATTAACCGCAACAGTCACAACAAGTCTGTTACAAGATGATCGTCGTGGTGTGTGTAATACTGAAACACGAGATTCGATGTCCTCGCCGTTGGTGGTCACATATTAGCAGTCAGCTAAAGCAAGTTGTGGAAGTTGTTGCAAGTTGTCGATGCTACGGGGAAGGCTGTGATACAACTATCCGCTGCAGGAACCGAACATCTTGCGCGGCGGATAGCTTGAAGACGGCCCCGCTGCTCGACATGCCTTCAGTTTCCGAACTTGTGTATTTCGTGTATCGCACGGAACGTTATTTGCGCGCGAAATAACGTATTTTCGAAAGTGTGTGTTCGGCTGGTTTGATGTTTAGACAACAACGAGCGAGCGAGTGAGCGAGTTGTTTTATTTGTTCTCGAAAAAAGATTTTCGCGGAGCGTGCCGCGTGTTGTTGAAAAAAAAAAAACAAAAAAACATTAATTCGAGAGAACCGGAGCGCCAAAGCTCTCGCGGACAGGTCATAAACAGCCGAGGCAAATCCGTACGAATGGATAGGGGTATGTGGCCGTGGCAGGCATTTTCCTTAAATTGAACCGCGCTGAGAAATGGCGAGTGTCCCGCGGCCAAACGGCGAAGGGCGAAGGGTTTGCTGCGACTCGGACGGCGGACGGGAACGAAGGGAGAGAACACCCCGAAGCGAGGGCGCGCTCGACAGCGGACAAATGGACGACCGTTCGTATCCGCTGGCGTATTTTACCGGCGACGTATTCCGCTGACCGGATCCCGGATTCTCTCGCCTCCCGAAAGCCAATAGTCCGAGAGTTTTCTCCGTTCCCTCCCTTCTCTTCTCGTCTCTCTTCTGCGTGTCATCCTTTAGCATTTATTGTTTCGGAGGTATGCAAATTCGTCCCGAAATCGTCACACCGACGACGTTACGTTCTGTCGCGCGCACGAGAATCCGTTTTTCGTACACACACGTTTTGTGCCACCTTAAGCTCTTTCGACATCGGCCCGGACATTTGCATATGACGGTCGTCCGAATACAAAGAAAACCACGATACCGCGTTCTAGAAACGAATGACGTAATCACGTATTGTGTTTGACACAGATACGTAACTAACTATTCTTCCAAAAGAAAGACGTCTGGCGTCGAGCTCGCGTTTGCGCGCGGTCGAATAAGTCATAAATTTTTATCACTTGGCATTGTTGTTTTTTTTTTTATATGCATACGTGCGGAAGACAGAGTTCATTCGCGTTGACAAAAAAGAAAAAAGTTCTCTTGAAACTCTGGGAAGAAGAATTTTGGTTGCGAAGAGAAACTTTGAGAAAAATTAAGACGAGATCGTTTGAAAGATATCTCGCGTCATTTTTCAAGAGATAACACGATGTCGTCTCTGACAAATGAAATGTAAAAGAACATAAAAAAACAATACATTTAAAAAGCGCGATGCAATTTCTGATTCACGAAGTGGCGGAACAGAGACGTAATGGAATGCGAATGGAGCGACATTTCCTTTGACAGTGAACTAGTTTCACCCTCGACGTGAATCGGCCCCGCGGAGATTACCGTCATCCCTTACCGGAATAGACCCCAAACTTCACGCTCGACGATCCTCGCGGACGTAGACAGTAATTTCGAAGTTAGACCTTCGTCCCCGGGACAAAACACGATGGAATTCGTAAGTAAAGAACAATCGGTTTTGAAAATAATCGCTGAAAAACTTTTTGCGCTTTATTTCCACCGCAACGTAATGTTAATGAAGAAATTTAATTGCGCTCTTAATTGATTTCCCGGAATTCTGAAATTTGTTTGCAAGAGTCTCATGATCGGGAACACGTAACTTCGCGATTCCGCTTGGGGACTACAGGTTTATGGGAGTAGTAATTGAATTCCACCGACGATTCATTGCCACCCTTGACCCGTGCCCGTCTGTATAATCTTCAGAGGGTTGTGCTACTAATGCGTACAAATGTGTCCCCCGAGTCGCATAAAGTGATGGCTCACGATGATTCTTAATTTTTGTCGCTCCGCAAAATTCCGAGGAAAGACACGGCGAAAGAATTTTTTTTCATACGAAATTAATTTATGACTCTGATGTGCGATCCAACATTTTTTATTTAAAATCACAAAGATTACATCAA
>QVNZ01001819.1:0-13648 GCA_014825645.1 Pseudomyrmex dendroicus
AAATAAATAAATAAACAAAATACACAAAAATAAAAAAACATAAATTTTACCGAAGGTTCATCTCTCGCGAGAGATCTTCTGTGTTTTATGCAAGAAACGGTTTGCTCATAAAATCACCGCGAAAAAGAGACGCGGGTGCATCATCATCCTGCGTATCATCTTTCGAAAATAAACGTGTATAACGCTATACATAATAGTAATTCCGGCGTTGAAGTTTACATAAACATTTTACAAGAAAATGCGCTTTTCTTATGGCGAGAGGAAAACATATTCTCGATAAATATTTTCCGTGAGCGCGGGATATATACGCGGGAATAGCCTATGTACATTTGCGTGTGCATATAGCGGATGCAATTTTTGCTATGAAATAGCGTTGTAATAATAAAAAAAAAAAAAAGAAAAACAGCAAAGAGAAGCGATTTAAAATGCCTTTTAGGAATGCGTGACAACGAATATTGGGAAAAAAAAGTGCAGCGCGGTCCGTCGGTATAGACAACTCGGTTAAAGGTATCCCCACTAGAATCCGGTATATACTCCCTTCCGATCAGTCTTCTTGCAGGAACTTTCCAATTTCATCGTGATTACATAAGATGCACGAGACTTTGGCAAAACTTCGTCAGACATCATCAGGTAACTTCGGGATAAATATTTACGATACAAGCACAAAGAGGAAACTAGGTTGCGTTTATAAAATGCGTTTGAGCATAAAGGAAGAAAAGTGATTTGAGAGCGCGGAAAATACGCGCCGGTGTGTTGAAATTAACGCAAACACCGTATATACCGGAGGTATAAACGGAGATCTTTAATTTTGTTAAAAGATGTAACGCTTTTGTGAAATATATATATATACATACATACATATATATGTATATATACAACATTTACCAGATTTGAACTAGCTACGAGACGACATTCTCTCTCGGTAATAATATAAGGAACATATTTGTGCGGAGAAGCACGGGGAGTAATAAATCAGAACAAAATGTGTATCCACTGTGTGTGCGTGTGCACGTGGATACAGATTTCGTAGATCCGAAGGACAAGTCTCCTAGAGGATTCTAAACAAGTTACTGGCTTGAATGCACACGGAGGATTATAAGCGAACACAAGCGCGATTATATTTGCATACGCTTATGCGGATATATATACACCTACATATATATATATATATATATATATATATATATATATACATATCTACTCTACAAGAATGAATCGCGAAATTATCATAATACGAATAATAAAATACTTGGCACAGAGTGAAATATGGTCGTAATCCGGCTTAAAACGAGACCTTTCGATAAATAATATACGTGTGCGCGTTATTAAACAGTTTTGTTTTGTTTTCTTTAATAGCCCCGAAACGCGTTGTTAAAGTTTTATTATCTCCCCGAATTGTTCTCAAATCCCGAAGAGGAACCATAATGTTTTGCGCGCCGGTTGGTCGGTTCAAATTAAACTGAACGAGAACTAATTGTTGAAATCGAATTTAGTTTAAATATTTTCCCAAAGCTGGACCTAATCATCGAAACACGTCAGTTGGCAACTAACTTCGTAGATCGCTTAGCGCAATTTAGTTTCCCCAAATATTTATTCTACGAGCGGAAGGGGTGCTATCCATGTTGTAATTATACAAACAGTTCTTCTACACCGAAAGTTCCAAATTCTCTAATCCCTCTGTATATATCATATGTTTCTGTTCGTGGCGTGGTCCTTTACTACACAAGAAGATCCCAAGATAAATGACCGAAGTTTATAAGTAGGGAGTGTATCGTCGGCCACTTAGTAGTTGATGATTGTTTTTACTGAACAAGTAAAGATATTAATAATTCTTGAAAATCTTTGCGAAAAGAGTTACAGTTAAAAACAACTATTTTAAAGTTCTTATACGAATATTTTTTTCAGGAACCTCAATTTTTTAAATTAATATTTGATACGTAAGCTCTTATCTTTTCTCTCTCTCTCTCTGTTAACTAACAAGAAAGAGTCAGAAAGCAGCAGAATGGAATCTCTCAGGCGATTCAGTCGTAACTTTCAAATTCCGTCGTCTTGCGCTTTCTCGTGATCTTTTATTGCATAAGGCAGGTTTCACCTTTAAACAAAGTTTTCAGTGTAAAAGGAATTGAGCTTTAAGACCACTCGCAGGTATTTCGTAGATTTACGCAAACTTTTGCGACTTAGAATACGTTGCAACGCGACGGAAGTGGAGAAACTCAATCGTGTATGTTTGATTCTAAATGGCCACCGTCCCGTGAAACGTATCGACTTATACTTTTTACATTGCGGTAAATAGATTCCGACAGAGATAAAAATTTTCATCGACACAGACGATACTTTTTTTTTTTTTTTTTTACGGTTGCTCGGAGCTTAGTAACCGGAACGTTTAGCGGCTCGTAAGAAAATGCATCGCTCATTCCATTTATTGGGGAAACAAAGTTACTTCTCTGTTAAATTGGCGAGTAAAACTCTCTCACACTTATACTTGTTCTCTGTTTTGTCTTGCGGCGCGATGCACATAATTTTCCGAATTATTGTTTAACTGACTTAGTTAGTTTTAGTTAAATTTCTCTTTAATTGCGCATTATCAGTTGTTTAATTTGAAGTGTCACGTTCAATAGAAATGATATATCGTTAAAAGTGCGTTAAAATAAAATTTATTGTCGCAAAATGTTTAACGCGAAAAGCCTACTTCAATATAATTAAACCTGGGCGGTATCCCGTTATGTATAATTATTTTCTAACAAACAAAATAATTATCAAATAAGTGGGTCATATTAATTAAGAAGAGCGTTTTTTTTTCGCACAAGCATATGTTGTGTTCTCGTTTATGTACATTTGATGTTGAAAAAAAAAAAGATTTAATAAATGCAAAACAAAATATTGAACGCACGTTTGCACACACTTTCGCTCGTGCAACTTCCATGACAGGGTTTTCCAACGCGCACATTAATTACGCGACAATGAAAAAAAGCTCCCTGTGGCGCAATTCCGGAAAAGCAAAATTTATCGTTGATGCATGATTTCGATGAATATTAATTTTCAAGCTCGCACATGCGGATCAGAGAGAGAGAAAGAGAGAGAGAGAGAGAGAGATTGAGAGAAAGGGAAGGGGGAAGAGAGAGCGAGAGCGAAAAGGAAGAGTGAAAAAGCGAATATTTAACAGCTTGACAGCAGTGTTGTTTAACAGGATCCGACTTCGAAACGAGTCGAGATCCTTTTTTATTCCCGTCTCGTTAATGGTGCACGCGCGCTCGCGCGATACAGACGCGAGTTCGCTCGTGCCCGGTAGCGCGACTGAGGATTTTTATTTTATTTTTTTTTTTTTTTTTTTTTTTCACGAAATCAAGCGTGCGGGGCGTGCATTTAAAGCCTGCCGGGCCAACGCGCCCGCTTAATCGATATAAAATCCTACCATCCGTCGACCCAAATCACCGCTACTCTCGATGTGGGATCGCGTGAAGGATACGGCTGCCACCGTCGCCGTGGGAATCCGACCCGAAATTCATAATGCTTTGTGCAAATGTTCAAAGCGCCTTCAATATTTGCGCACCGCGCTGGCTTTACCCAACGCCGCGCGCGTTGCCTCGTTCAATTGACATCACTCCATTAGCGCGGCGGAGTCCCCATCAATGAAGCACAACCATTTCATTTTGCCGCAATTTCACCGTCCTTTCCAAGCGACTCCATATCCAAAGGCACGCCAAATGACACGCCGATGTTCGTTTGTGTACAAAGAGAATTTATATCCATGAATACGATATTGATCTTGTTCATTCCAATTTTGTGTGTCCGTTGAATCTCGACGTTGAAAGCCAAAGCACTGCTATATATTGGTATTACACCTACGGACGTACGTAAACGATTTCTCTCTTTGTAATTTACGTTATAAAACGTTTTTTTTTTTTTTTGGAAATAGCGTTACTTTGAAAACGATTGAAACATTCGTTCTGATTTTCTCTCTTTCACAAATTTTCTCGCTGCAAATCGTCAAAGAATCTCAGTATGTCTTGGTAGACAGGATAAATTTTGTTTGTTTACTTAAATTTCCTTTCGAAATTTTTTGGAAGATAAATCGATACACAAAATAGAAAAGGAATTAGAAGATGTTAGAGAGAGAGAGAGAGGGAGAGAGAGAATCAACAGAAAATAGGAAATATAATGATAATAAATCACACGTTGTAATTTTGTTGAACATACAATCTTCCTCGCTCTCTGTGCAACTTGGTGATGACCCCCAGATCGCTCGCTAGGGATTGGCCACCCGTCGGAAAACCCCTTCGTATATCGTAGTTCTCTATAGGGAACTGTGGCGGGAGTGGTGTGAGTGTCCCCTTGGCAAGGCATTAATGAAGCTCAATGTACACGTGTGAGGATAAAGATGAAGGTGTAGTGCACGGTTCACGAAGTCAGTGGCCTTGCTCGTAAATTGGACTAACTTGGGACTATCAGTATTATCGGCTATATAACGGCATAATGCATTATATGATATCCTCATTTACCATCCACCGCTATACTGTGTATGTTCCTTTGTATGTATAGAGTGTTCCGAAAAGCATGATTTTCTCATGCGAAGCATTTTTTATGTTCGCTCACATTTAACACGACAAAGAGGGAAGATATGCATTTGACATTGCGAGGTATGTAACTGGCGAAATTTCTTTTGAAGTTATCTGCAAAACTCTGAATACTGCCGAAAAATATTTGTATGCAACGAATACGCGCGTGTGTATACACGCTCTCGTAATACGCGGATTGTAAAATTGTTTCCTTTGAAATTCATTTTGAATGTAATAAAAGTCATTTTATTACGTCCAAAAAAGTAAAAAATAAAAAACTAGTAATTTTAACTCATCATTATAAAATCTAATGTGATGTCGACTTGAAGTGGCGCGTGTTTAAATAAAATAACGTTTGACTTTCAAAGAGTTATTACGTTTTTCGTTTCCAGCAATTTTTCTTGTCGGCACAACACTATCTGATCATGTTCTTCTCATCGCTTTTATCGTCGGTAAAAATGTTAAGCGAAGGTCAGAAACCGCCTTTCGGAAGCCGTGAGTTTGATTTGTTTTACCACTCGTTTCGCTTCCTAAGCAGCAGATTGCATCCAATTTCACAGAGTCTGTTTATTTGTTTGTTTGTTTGTTCGAGTACATCACGCAAAAGCGACTAAATCGATTTCTGCTACAGTTTTAGCTACATTTCTGCTACTACAGTTGTAGCTCTTACGAGCGGTTCTGATTTGAAATTTAGATCATGTGTCTTGTTTTATTCGGGAGGAACGAGCGGGATTGTAAGTCGATCGTTGTTGAACATTCGGTTTTTATCTTTTTGGGAAAAAAAGTTTTAGAGAATATACTGAAATCTGCAGTGAGATAATAACACGATATTCTCAGTCAGTTGTCAACATTTTTCAGAATATTTATGTAGACAAAATGACGTGTGAAATAACGTGTGATCGAAAAAAAAAAAGTCAAGAACTTCGCTAATATCCGCGAAATAATGCGCGGCAAATCTTTACGCATCGACGCTAAGCGAACGCACCATTATAGCTTACCAATTACAAATGGCAATTGAATGTGTCAAAATCCAAACTGGTCGTTTGATTAAATCAAGTTAATTAACATTCGATTATATGTTTGCCGACGTTCGTGCAGAGAACGCATCTTGTATCCGGCAGCTTTAATGGTATGTTCATAATTAATTTCTATTTGTAAAATAGCGCGATAAGCGATAAATTGACAGTCACATTACTAGTAGTCGCATTAATTAGAGATGAATTAATACCAAATTATGTGACGAGACGGAAACGCTCAAACACGCGCAAAAAAAAAAAAAAAAAAAAAAATTATCTTCTCACTCTCTTTTTCTATGAATTTTTGCGTTACGGATTAAACAAATGTTTTGCTATAGCGAAGAGATATTTAAATAAAAAACGAAAGGTAAAAAAAGAACAATATATATATATTTTTTTTCATCGATCTTATTGTTCCTGTCACACACATAGGCTCTCTTCTGACCGCAAGTTGGCTTACACGAAGGTAATGTACGTACGTCGTATATAATAGCACTTCGCGTGAAGAAGAGCACTTCCAAGTGCGCTGTCTTGTCTTTGCGGAAGCACGGTCTTTCGAGATGCTTTTGCGAGAGGTATTTGAAACGATGACGTAAAATGTACCGCCAATATCGCACGCAAACGGTTGTACAACGATCTCATGTTTTTCGTTCAATATCACCGTCGTCGTCGTCGTCGTTCGCTACGGAAAAAGCGTCGTCATTTCTTCCGTTCACATGATCGCTGGAATATAACAGGATTTTTTTTTTTTTTTACTTCATTACCCTCATTGCAAGTACGCGGAAAGGAAGCATTAATAACGATCAAAATTTATTTTTTCTTTTTGCTTTAATGTTCACCTCATTGAACATATGCGCACTTTTGTTGAGAATTTTATTGAGCCACAGTAAAATAATAATAATTATAATAATAATTTAATCCGCGTATCAGTTAAAAGCTATTGTATTTAATTAAATGTTATCATTATACGATATGGTTCTCCGCTGAGAAAAAGGCAACGTGGAAGCGAAAATTAATTGAAATGTCATATCCATAAAGGTTATTGCGTGCCGGAAACTTTAACATCATATACTAATCCGGCTATCATCAATAATCCACCCGCCACGTATCTCGCGTTCATATGACGGAAAAAGTCCTATATTTATTTATAATTGCAAATTCCGCGAACATGAATCCCCAGTTTCTTCTTAACGAAAATTAATGAGTCTCAAACATTGTGTTGCACGCAGCTTCGGAAATTATTGAGTTTCCGTGGAAAGATGGGTTTGAATTAGTGTTGAAAAAAAAAAAAAAAAAAAAAAAAAAAAAAAAATTTTTCCTCCACTTGAATTTTGAGTGACTAAATCCGATGTGTGCAACGATGTGTTTTTCGATGTGTTTTGTATATAACGCGATAATACACGACATGCGCAGGCTTATTTATTAAAGCGATAATGATTCTATACTTCAAATGAATTTGTTTCACGTATTGTATATATATATATATATATATACATGTCTCGTTTCACTTCGGTGTTCATCGACAATAGATGCGATCGTAAAAGTTGGCATAATTCAAATTCAGCACGAAATTTAGTCGTGGCCGAGTAGCATTTGACGTACTTTGTAACGTACACGTTTTCGTTCCACCAGAAATCGAAAATCGGTGGAATATATCGCGGGAGCAGGATGTATTGTGTTTCCAAGCGATATCTATTTGCGGACACAATTATACTGCTAGAGCGACGTCGACGCGACGCGACGCGTCGACGTGCATCGTTGCATTTTCGTCAATTACGCAGAACTAAGCGGACAGAGAAATACGGTGAAACGCGGCGAAAGAGCTTTTTTTTTTTTCGACAGTTACTTTTGTTGCTTCAATCATAGCCGTAATCTATCTAGAAAGTAAACAAATTGCTTCAACGCGTGAGAGTTTTGTCGTCGCTGGAACGTAAATTTATCGTAAAATTGAAATCAAAAACACAATTCAAAAATTCGAGATTCTATTTTAAGACCGTCGCGTATATATTCTCACACAATCGATTTTGTCTTGTTTTTCTACCATTTGTTTGAAAATAGGCGTTCGGACTTTTTTGTTTTTTTTTTTTAACTAACAAAACACAACATAATCCATAGAACAAACTTATGTGCAAAATAATAACTGGCTCTCTCAATTATATTGATTTATAATATTTATTTTTACAGTACGAGACTTATAACTACTAATAGCATAAGAAGCGATAACGAACATCTGTCCTACGATTTACACCAATGTTATCCATTAGTATTCATTATTATACTGCAAGTTTGTTTTTTTGTTTTATTTTTTGCGAAGAAAACAGTTGTTCGATATAACCGCAAGGGAAACAATATAAAGATCTATCACATATCTATTATATATTTTTATATTATTTTTGTATATAAACTTTCAGTTATCAAAAGTATATATGTATGTACAAACAGAATTTATTTATAAACCCACTCTCAGTAATTTGCACAAACTGCGAAACAATTCTTGAAAATTTTCGCCGCAAAAAAGAAAAAGAAAAACGACGAGAATTTAAATTTCTCTCCGACTGCGCGCGCGGACTAACTTTCGAGCGATCGAGAATTTTTAAACGCCGCTTATTACGGACCGTCCGATACGGAGATTTAATAACACAAATCCCCAGAAAAGGTACACAGAAGGCGCGCAAGTCACTTTTTCAATAAGAAAAAAAAACGTACGATCGACTCTCGCTCACGTTACCGTGCAGAGACATTGCGCGTCGAATAATCCGGGATGAATGATTCATGAGGCCTCGATCTCTGGCGTTCGTTCTGCCGCTGTGATAAAAATGGAACAGAGACGCGAAGGGATCATTGGAGAACGAGAGATATAGCTTTGGTCTCTGTACCAATTAACGCGGTCATTGACATATCTTCGCGCTTTCTAGCGAATAAATACGTAAATTACTTGCAACGAGCGCATACGTGGATATATATTGTATACACACACACACACACGTGTATGCGCAACAATGCACAAGTATATCCGGCCGGCATTATCGCGGATGAGCGCAACCACTACTATCGCAGGCAAATAAATATCGCACTTCTTGCGCTCGTTATCACACTCGTATAAATATCACACGGGGTCTCTCTCTCTCCCCGTGCACTCAGTCTCCGGGCATTATCGCGGTTGTTCCGCGCGTCACAAATGCGTTATTTATTCTTAACGCACACAACGTCGCCGTAACGAAATTTAAATGTTGCCGCGCAATGTTATTGCAATTTGTAATAATTTTCGCGAAACGATGCGCGGCTTGCAACTTAATGTCGATGATTACGCGTCGCGGGACTATGATGAGTGTCGCTGCGGGATACTTGTCGGCGTTATTCGTAACGAGCGTAATTGATTTAAACATAACAACAAATGTGCGAATTGTCTGGCAAAACAGGCATAATCATTGCCACGCTAATTAAAGCGATGAAGTGAAGTTCATTAAAATATTTGCGTAAAAACGCAATGTACTTCACTGTTTAAATTGTGACACGTGTTTGCAAATAAGAATTTATCAGAGATTTTAATTTTTTAAATATAAAGAGAAAGAGAGAGAGAGAAAACGACAGAAAAAAATTGAAATAAACTTTTTTAAAATTTTTAAACTTTATAAAACTTTTTTAACATCTGATATGTCGTTTTACGTTTTTCGTACGTGGCAAACGCTTCGAAAGATGTTACAAGTTCGTTCGACAAATCGATTGACTCTCGATTGATCGAGAGATACGGGTATCAAATACATCTAGAACGCATACACCGAATAAAATGGATACATCGAACAGGAAATTGGATACGGACTACTGTTCGACGAAGAAGGGGGGGGGAATTACGATTTTCGGATTGCCGTCGCTTTCGCGTCGAATTAAACTTCGACTTCTCTCATTAAACGCCGACAGAAGTTGAAGTGGCATGCTGTTGTAACACCGAATGCTTGCATGCGGAACACTTGGCAATTCGATTCCGTAATAACATTATCTCGCCACTAAGAGCACAGAGACTTCGTTTCGTGAGATATTTTAACTGGCTGCTAGAGCAGCCAGTTTTGAAATACGCTGCGAAACGCTACTTCTCTCGAAACGCGTCTCTCAACAAAATATCTCTCAGCTTGTGGAAATTCTAAGCAAACAAGTTATTTAATTAAGTTAGACATGTATATTCCGTATTTTTATTTCATTTTATTGCGCATATTTGTACATTTTATCGAGTTTACAGATCTTCACATTGATACCGAATGTATATAATTTTTTTAACATTGCAAATGTAAATAAATATTAATTAGCCTAATATTAGCCTAATTTCTATTCCTTATCTATGCACGTGGAAGTTTACATGGATACTCTCTGTCGAAAGAAATCGCTGTTTCCTAAAATGATGTTACAGCTTACACTTGCTTAATTACCACATTACGAGGGCTGAAAAGTTCCAGGTCTGAATAGAAAAACATTTTTTTTTGGATTAATTTGGATTTATTTCTCAACGTAATCTCCTATTTAACTAGATACACTTTACCCAACGACGTTCTAAGACCGTTGTGCCAGTTTGGTAGAGCGATTTGTCGAGATCCTTCAAACACTTTTTTTTTTACAGCATCGATTACACCTCACTATCAGTCGAAAATCTCTTTCCCCCGAGCTATTTTTTTAAGTTTGGGAACAGATGAAAGTCGCACGGAGCTAAACGATTTTTTTTTTTTATTTCACTTGGAGTTAAGCTTTTCAAAAAACAAAAAATATTTCATCACTTCACGAATTTCCAATGTTTTCTTTCGACAGTTGTACTAAATAAACGTATTGATTTGAAACTTCAAACTTAAATCACTAAAAGATGAAGCGCCATTAAACTTAATATTGAATGTATTTGCGCTATCTTATATGTAAGGTCCGGAATTTTTGAGACAACCCTCGTATGTACATTAATAACGTAACACTTTTGATCTTCTGAAAAGCACTCGGAGAGCACATGTCACAGTTCTTTATAAAATAAAAAAAAATAAATAAATAAAAATTATCTCAGAGAGAAAAATTATCGAATTTTCTTGAGAATACCGAAGATCTGTCTGGGAAGAGAGACGAAGAATGCTTTCCTCAGAGATATTATCGCGATCATTATCGTAAGAACAAGCAGAACCTCGTCGATGTACTTCACATCAGTCAGTCTGTACACCATTTTTTTTTTGTAACCGTAACACTGCGAAACAATTCCTATAACGAAACCGGCGAGGCCCAGAAAATTGTGCAGAAACTTCGTGACTACCGGCCGAATGAATTTGCGCAATTTCCACGCGATCCATACTGGATATCCGAAAATCGTCACAGCGAACACGATTACGAGCGAGGCGAGCCCCGTGATGGCGTGAATCGAACGAAAGTGTTGCTTCCGATTGAAATACACAATGCCCACGCCGACCAGGTTGAATATCAGCCCGACGGTTTGCAGAATCCAATGGAGATGCTTGTTGGCCCTGCGCGAAAGACAACCGGTCAGGATGTTGTCGCTCGCCAGAACAATAATGGCCTCCGACATCAGCAGGACGTACTGAAACGAAAGATCGATTCGTTGAGCGACGAGACGAGAAGTTCGAATTGTTTGGCTAAAGTTGTTAGAAGTTCTTTGGCCATCTTATTTGGCCTAAGACTTTAGGTCCCCAGAGCGGAGAGTGAGAGGAGGCTCAATTGCCGTTCGATACGCGATTCTACTCTGTAGACGTTACACGGGAACGGGAAGTGGATGGTGTAATTTGAGTTTCGGAGGTCGCTCGGAACTTAATTACGACATCCG
This sequence comes from Pseudomyrmex dendroicus, assembly GCA_014825645.1. Classification (NCBI taxonomy): domain Eukaryota; kingdom Metazoa; phylum Arthropoda; class Insecta; order Hymenoptera; family Formicidae; genus Pseudomyrmex; species Pseudomyrmex dendroicus. The sequence goes on from QVNZ01001819.1 coordinate 11,373, forward strand.
CTTTAATATATATGTATATACATATATACATATATAATATATAATATATATATATAATATCTTACTTCGACTTCGATCGTTCACGGGGAAGGCAAAAGTTTCTGAAATGTTTTCAACTCGAATTAATTAACACTTGAATCGAAAATCGTTGTTCCTGTGCTCCTGCTTTCATACACACTTATATAGAAATTTGTCTGAATAGAGAGCCGCGCAGTCGTGAAACATTTGCTGCGATATTACGCGAAATGCAATAAAACGCGAAAAATAAAAAAACTAAAAAAAAAAAAGAAATAAATTATGCGGAATTGTTCGCAAGCTCGTATTATGACTGTGCACATATATTAAAAGTTTAAGACATTCCTTGAATATTCACCAACGCAAAAAAAAAAAAAGCGGAGTAAAATATGTGAAATCAGGCACAATTAATGAGAAATTTATTTCCGTGAAATTTATTTAGATGAAAATATGCGCTTTCTCATGTAAAATCACACGCGAATCGCATCGATGTACACGTATTTTACAAACTATGTAGCGAACATTTAATTAAAATTAATATTCGGTTATATATAGCCGGACAAAAATATTTCTAGAATGTGTTGTGTACATGATGAGCAATAGCTATGCTTCAAACGAGCTCGAAAGTAACGATCCATCTAAGCTTTGCAAAGATAAGCAGCGGGGCAATAATTGCTGCAGCTCGGGGAAGCCCCTTGTTAACGAGGAAAAGATAAGCGCCGCAAGATTTACTACAAGTTCAGTCGCGCGCGTAAACTTATATATTGATGCGCGATTTCGAAGAAAAATGTAACTTGTAACACAATTGGATTTTTGTGACACAATGTCTCCGTACTCTTTTGTACGCATGTCGATAACTCATATATATACATATATATGGAGAATAATCTTCCCCGCCGGCACAAAGAAATCCTCACGAAAATATAGCTTTACGTCGAAATTTTTATTGTCGTAGCAGAAATCTCTGTTGTCGCTATAATTAATCCCGAATATCTCCCGAAGCGTTCAAAATATTCAAAATACACAGATCGCAACAGATGTTGTTTCGTTTTGTTTCGATATTTAATTCTAATCCTGTAAACCGGACATTACTATTCTTCGAGCGATTTTTTAAAATGACAGAGAGAAAATCTTAACTATTTAGTGGAAGAATAAAACTAACAAATAAAACAATGTATCAAAACTAATATTATTTCCTTAAATTTATAAAATAAAGCTTCATGAATGTTTACAGAATTTTTGCAACGTTTTAATTAATAAAAAAATCGCGTCAGACATAAATGTCTAAGGTTTAGGATATCTAAAGGATATCTAAAAAAAAAAAAACGTTTATAAGATTAGAGTTAATCATTACAGTGCTAGCGAGCAATCAATTTCAGCGCAGTTACGACTTGTTGAAAAATCAACAGAAAAGGAAAAAAGAGAGAGACAAAAATTTGATAGTTTTTTTTTTTTTGAGAATAAAGTACTTACCCCGATAGTGCAGAGGATCACGTGCAGGGAATATATGCTATTCGATGTGACGTAATCCTTTGCGAATATACACACAAGGTACACTGTAACCATGATTATTAGTATATGGTTAATCACGTCTACTATAGAGACAATTATACGTTTGATGCTCCAAGCCGACGAGTTCCCATTTTTCGAGCTCGCGATGTTTTCGGTCGAATTGCCAGCTTCGAGAGTAGATTCTGTCGATCGAAGCGCGATTTCGCCATTGTTTTTATCCGCCATTGTCCTGCAATAACGTACGATTTGTTATTGGTACTGCGACTTTGATCGCACTTCCGAATTTTTACGCCCTATTCTCACGTGATACAATATTGTTGACAGAGAGAAAGAGAGAGAGAGAGAGAGAGAAAGAAGGTAAATAGAAAAAAACTAAATTAAAACGATATCAATTTTGTAAATAGAAGCATAATTGTTAATGACGTACAGATAAATGTTTATATTATATTTAAGTTTGTTTATATTATATCTCTATAATATACGTCTTTAAAGATAAATCATAGCAATCGAATGGTTTAGTTGTGTTCACATGTAACAGTTTTAATGAATACATTACATTACACACATTGCATTATCTTAATTTGCTTATACTCTACGTAATAAAATACGTAATAAAATCAACACCGTTCTGTACGCTAATCACAGTACACACACACACACACACACACACACACACACACACACACACATATATATATTATAATAATTTAAAATGCCAAAAGCACGTGTTTGCTCTGAATACGTTAATC
>QVNZ01001820.1:0-25847 GCA_014825645.1 Pseudomyrmex dendroicus
TTTTTTTTTTTTTTTTTTTTATACTTCGCGATTTCAATTGTCGCGGACAAAATTCCCGTGACGTGTAACGACGATGCGCCCACGCTTTCTGACCCTTGCGAACCGATGATACGATAGCGATTTACATCGGCACGCATGCACACGACGCGACGAACGTGTGTTTACGCCTTAACGAGGTCCGTTTAACGCCGATGGTAGATACCGCTAATTAAATCATCGGTCGAAAGGAGTTAGACCGACGGCGATCTTTGAAATGATATCATCGCCGAAAGAATTGCATCGTGTCGTCATTCCGCGGATACGAACCGCAGCAAGATCATTTATACGTTTATTTCTAATGTCTAATATAATTTTACTTGATACTCGCTTGGTATAATTTTTTTATTTTTATAAACCAAGAAACTTGTATACGAACAAAAAGTTTCCTCGTACAAAAGGGAAATCAAAGAGAACACTTTTTTTATTTTTGTTTAACAAAATAAAATAGAAATGTTTTAGAGAACATCGACTTCACACAGAGACTGATTTCGAATTACGGTGAAAGCAGCGTAAAATCACAGAGATATCGTATTTCGTCGCGCGGTGAATGGGAGAGAGAATTCCGCGTGCTGCTTCAGCTTGTAGAAAATAATGTGTGTCACGCGCGCGCGCGGAAAAACTTTACGCACGCACGTACGTAATTTTCCCGCAGAAAGGTTCTCCCACGCGGAAACGAAATTAGAAGATTCACAGTTCGATCGTATCGATTCGACGTGAATTTCCGTGTTATACGAGCCGCGTTTGCGTGTGGCGCAAATTAAGTTCGATAAATGCGACTTCATTGTGCCTGATATCGCTTTTGTTATCGTCAAGTATTATTCCTTGCGCAAAGAACGACGACTCGGAGACACGCGTCGCTAAAATAATATTTTTTCTTACTTTTTGAAACGTGCGTTAAAAATCGTGCTTGCGTATATATACATACACGCTCTGTGTTCTAATCAGATAATATTACGTAAATATACTCGAATTACGGCTGTGATAAAAAAAAAATAACTCACGGGAAAAAGTCGATATGTCTGATAAATATATTTAAAGACAAAAACTCAACTCGTCTGATTGTCCGATAAATATAATTTAAAGACAGAAAATAGAACTAGATAATCTCCGAAAATAAATATAGCGATAAACAAGTAGCGATGATGACGCTCACCTCGGCGCAATTTGATTTTTAAAAAGTTGACAAACTAAAATCATACCCGAGTTTATTTTAATCCTTTTCGGTTCAACTCTGTCAATAGGAGGAGTACACGTATGTATGTACGTCAAGCCTTACGTAAGCGAATTCGTGCGGCTCGAAAACAGCTGAAATGATTTTGTCAATTTTCCTTTGACGGTTAAAGCTTTTGCGGTCTCCCGATTGTGGAATAAAGGAAAATTTGTTGACAAGCTTGCAATCACGAACACACGAAAGCAAAAGGGAAACCAAGTAGTGTGCGAATAAACCGAGATATATCTGATTCTGATGTTCGCGTTAAAATACGTAATAAAACGTATTTTTAATTATTGTTTTTTTTTTTTTTTTTTTTTTTTTTTTTTTTTTCGCTACTGTTAAAAATGTGTTCGTATACATACCGGTATACATACTTCACAAATATAGGAGAAAAGAATTTGCTGATTTATCCATCTTGGATATGTGCCACGCAAACTGCACGAAGTTCTTAAGGAAATAAAAGCTCTTTCCATTTGCGAAATATAATGAAAAATCGTTATCATGTGTATGTGTGTACGTGTGCGAGCGAGATGAACAATCGATTGCGGTTTGCCACATCCTGCCATTGCAGTTAACACTTTGGTCTCGATAAGTTCGAAAGAATTGTATCGAGCTCGTTTAAACGTGTCAATTTATATTAATTACGGAGCTTATAAATCTTACGTCAAAATTCGTCGTCTCAAAAAGTGTTGCAAAATCGAGAGAAACAAGACGTTATATTTATAATTTTGAAACGAACATTTCATATTTATGATTTCGATATTAATTAATTTCATCTTTGCTCGTTGAAATTAAGAATCGTCGAAAGTCTCGCGAAAAAAAACTGTCGCCGAAGAGAATTTTACATTAAAAAAAAAAAAAATCAATCGTTTCTTCTTCGTTCCGGTGACGAGGAGAAAAAGAGAATCGCTGGTTGCGGACACTTATTCGAGACCAAGACTGACCTTAAAGTCGTTCACTGGAAAAGGTGAGTAATAATCGACGAAAAAAAAAACTAAACGGAAATAATACGGTGCACACGTTAGGATGCTAAAAAACTTGTGGTATATAAAATCTTAAAAAAAATTACAGTCGAGAATGAAAACAAGGGAAAAAGTTTTTCCGCGATAAGTACAATGTCAATTTGAATGACAAACGCTTACTCTCTCTCTCTCTCTCTCTCTCTCTCTCTCTCTCTCTCTCTCTCTCTCTCTCTCCAAGTTTAATAATAGAAATTTAATTTCAGATTTGATTGCAAAAGTTAAATAAGGTCGAGGAGATTAATATTTGTTCAAATCTCGATGCGATATCTGATTGAAACAAAATTAAAATGCGAGACAATGTACAAAAATATATCGAACGTAAAAAAAATTCGTCCTTCGATTTAAAAAAAAAAAAAAAAAAGAAAAAGAAAAAAAAAACAACTTTAGACCAAGGATGCGGTAGGATCGAAGGTGAAGCGTATACTGTGTTTTTCAGCACCTTGTGAGTGGCAGTTGCACGCGCGTCACCCGAAGTGGACTATGACGAAGACGTTTCGGAGTGACGCTACGAAAATCATCCGCGGAGATGATCGACACACGACAACGACGATTCTCGGTTACTTTCTCCTCGCGAGGAAAAAGCGAGTCCGGCACGCGGGAAGAATCGCGCGAGCGGGACGAGGACACACGCAGCGTGACGGAGCAAGACGGCGCGCTCGTGATCGCTCTCGGCAGGCAGGCACACAGGTTAATGCAGGTTGGAGGTTAACCTCCCGCCAGAGAAAAGCGGAACGCGAGATCGCGCGAAGGACAGCGCGCACGAACGCGAGAAATAACGCGTCCGCAATTACTTCTCGATCGTTTCGGGAAGAAGAAAGAGAGAAAGCGCACACTTACCCCATAAACCAGTCCACGGTATCGCGGAGATACTCGGGTAACCTATCCAGCTTGGATGATTTTCGTGTTGATCACCGTCGCGAGGAAAGCGGCGCGCGCGAGATACAGCCCGAGAAAACAACAAAGTGTAAATCTCCTCCTTCCCTTCTCTCGCTCTTTCCACCACGGTGGTACCACGCACCACGGTAGTAGTTAGTGGTAGTAGCCAGCTAGCGGCAGCAACGGCAGCGGCGGCGGCAGCAGCAGCAGCATCGGCGGCGGCAGCGGCAGCAGCAGCGGCGGCGGCGGCGCGCGTTTCGGGATCTCGTGAAATCTAACATGGCGCGGCTTCGCTGTCACCTGTTCCCGTCATGCCCCGCTGACCGTGGATACGCATATCGCCGGCCCCCGATATTCGCGATCGGTTTGTTCTCCTTAACTGATAAGAGAGATGTTTGAACGTCGCTCGCGACGCGAACGCACTCGAAACGCAAATTCTTACGCGCACAACAACACAAATGCGAGAAGACGGCGATTACTCCACGCGCGCGATAAGCAACTCGCACAGCTGATCGCGACGAGCGTTTGTGTTTGCACGCGTGCGCCTCACAGCGGTTTATTTGCGCAACTTTGCGCTTCGTTGATCGTCCGCGAGAGGTCGGTATCTGTCACATGGCCGATGCTCGACGATGCATTTTTGCACTTTTTGCGAGACTTGTGAACGTAACTTGTTTTTTTTTACACGCGTGTACACGTGAAATCATAAAAATGTAACATTCAATACAACTCCAATTTTTGCATGTGAGATTAAACGCACCAAAGTGATTCGAATGTGATTCCGCAAATTGATCGCAATTTAAAATTTATCGAGAAGCAATATTGCGACTCCTGAAGTTATCGACCGATCGAAGCACCAAAACTTCTTAATTCAATATTATTAAAAAAACATGCATATTTCATACATGTATATTTTAATAAATAATAAATTGTGAAAAGTTATTCAAAGTTAATTACAATCAATTAACTAATGCATCAGTTTCTGATGTTTGCACAATGTTATAAAATACATTTTAAGATTTTCTCCTAAACTAAATCTCGATCATCGATGTGTTCGATGTAATCTGAAACCTCCAATCAGACCGGAACACAGCTCTCAGCGCCATCTAAAATAGCACATGGCGTGACGTTTTGTCCGCTTCCAGCGTCCATTTCTTTTCCGGTAACGGTCGTTGAGAAGGTTAGTCGCGTCTTCAACGTCTTCGTGTTCTCGTTCATCGTCCAGCATGACGTGAGTATATAATCGTGTCCGCTACATTCAATCGTTTAAAAAAACCTTACTACCTTGCAACAAACACAATCGTTGAATTGCAATTGTTGCCGAGTGTGTATTATTTTTAACTAATACACTGACCAACATATCGATATTGCAACTACATACATCGAGTCTTGAAGTCTCGAACAATTTTATGAAATCGCACATTTAACGCATTTATTAACTTGAGGAAATGTTCGCGAAATTCTGATATAAATTTCCATAAAAATAATTGTATGATGAAATGTACTTGCTAATCACTTGCCTTTCTTTTGAGATACTTTACGGAGCAAGGTTATATTCTGCACACGTGCATTTTTTTTCGATCTGATTGCAGGTCCAAGGTTTCGCGCGATACTCTCTACGAGTGCGTGAACGCTGTGCTTCAGCACTCACAAGAAAAGAAAAGGAAATTTTTGGAAACAATAGAGCTACAGATCGGTTTGAAGAACTACGATCCACAGAAGGACAAACGTTTCTCGGGGACAGTCAAGTATGTTTTTACCTGACTTTGAGGCATTTTTTTCTGCTTTATATTAGTAGATTCATAGATCCATTATGTTTGTACTAAATATACCTGTAAAGAATGCCTCATGGTGCAAGTCAGGAAGCTGGGGTTTTACCTGGCGGACCTGTACCCAGGGTCTTAAATAAATTGGGGAGGTATTTATGCCGTTATTTAATTTACACAGGATCGTGTCTCATGATCCTGTCGGTAAGTTATTCAGTATAGTTCTAGGTCAAAATTAAAACGACTTAAGACTTCATAGTAAAATTTATTCGCAATGTAATGCATAATAGTTTTATAATTTGTCTATCAAGTTACCAATATTCAATGATGTCTTATTGCATGTATTATCTGAACAATTTGTGAAGTAAATATTTTATAACTGAGAATATTGGGAAACTAAAAATATATATAGTATAATATTATTCTCATATTGTACAACATATATATATTTTTTCTATTTCAATATATATTTGTAAATATAAAGATCTTACGCGTGAGAAATAACTTCGTGTACTTCGAACTTTGATTATTATTGACTTTTTATTATGTCAGGTTGAAGAATATTCCCAGGCCAAAAATGCAAGTATGTGTTCTTGGCGATCAACAACATTGTGATGAGGCCAAGGCCAACAATATTCCGTACATGGACGCGGAAGCTTTGAAAAAACTGAACAAGAATAAGAAACTCGTCAAGAAGCTGGGTATATATATTTTATCTTGTGTGTTTCAATATTTAATGCCTTCCCAAAAGCATCATCATTGCGCAATCACACAATGATGATCGTCAAGTGGAAGGAAATTAAAGTCTTCACTAGGTGAGGGCAATGTGATTCGTATCATTGCATCTCAATCCGTGTCGATACAATTCTTTTTTTTCAAAAATATCTTTCAAATCAAAAAGCTTGGAAATGATTTACTTAAGAAAAAAGAAGAAAAGATTTAAAATATCCAGCAAATTCTGGAATTTCATGTAATACGATGTTTGCATTTTTTTTTCAGCAAAGAAATACGATGCGTTCTTAGCTAGTGAGTCGTTGATCAAACAGATTCCCCGTCTACTCGGTCCCGGTTTGAACAAGGCCGGTAAATTCCCTGGTCTGTTGTCTCACCAGGAATCGATGGTCGGTAAAATCGACGAAGTCAAAGCCACCATTAAATTTCAAATGAAGAAGGTGCGTTGCGTGCAAATGCAATTTCTCGTCTAAGATTTTTTTTACTCGTACTTTTGATACCAATCTGTCTTTGTTCTACAGGTGTTGTGCCTGTCGGTGGCTGTCGGACACGTTGACATGACACCCGACGAGTTGGTGCAGAACGTCCATCTCTCGATAAACTTCCTCGTTTCTCTGCTGAAAAAACACTGGCAGAATGTGCGCTCGCTTCATATAAAATCCACCATGGGGCCACCGCAGAGACTGTACTAAATTAAATAGTGCAATTTTTATCACGAAGATGTACATCCGTTATACAATAAAACCTGAAAAAAAAAAAAAAATTGATAAACTTGCCTCTTTTACTTACCCACTCCTATCTCACGTTTGTAATAAGTTTTCCGGCAAGTGGAAAAAGAACGACATTAATTTTAATAAATTCGTAAATAAATTATATTTACAAATACTTGTATAAAAAAAGAACTTTATACAAGTATTTGTAAATATAATCGATACCACTTTTACAAAAATACAAATTTCCGTAAAACTTAGTTTTTAATAAAAGAAGAAAAACACAATAAATTTGCGCAGAAAAATCACTAGTTTTTTTTATTTGTTGCATAAGATAATGAATTATTTTTAATAATACATAAAAATGACTATAGACCATATGAGTAAGCTTTGTATAATAAAATCTCAGAGAGCTTACCGCCTACATATATCTATATACTTGGCGATAACATATCTCGCATTTGCGTCATTATATATTTTATTCATGTAAAAATATGTTCAATTTGAATTTTTTTTCTTCCTATTGTACTCTATGCAGCAGGTTTTTTGTGTTCAACCCTCAAGGTATACGCGCAGGTAAAAGAGACTACGTATCGAGACACAGCAGGAAGTAGCCTGTGAATCCGGCTCTCGGATGCTGGTTTGGGGACCGCGCTTGCGTGTAAATTGTACAAGTACGCATGTGTATGTGTGTGGGCCCTATGGTGGTCCGCTGCAGGTCTGAGCAAGCATACCATATAGTTGTCGCTATTTCCAACGATCTTTGTGGGGGCCAGGTCCGGTCCGGTGGCGGTCGCTGCGTTTTGAAGAGGTGCACGGTTTCGAATTTTTGCGTTGTAAGCAGATGCTAAGCCAAAGACTCGAAGTATCACGTTCAGCGTTTTCGCGCTCTCTCCTTCTCGTGTTCTTCCACGTGTTATTTTTTTCGACGAAATTCTCTTCGCCGATTACGCGTCGGCGTTTGTTGTATCGGTAATTTCTTAGCAGGACTTCTGGACGTTGCATCGTTTCGATATCTCGGAGCATCGATAAAACGAAGTATTTGAGGTGAGTTTGATAAGTACATTTTTTGTGTGTTTGTTTTTAAAACGGAAAATATACAGACAATAACAGAGATCGAGAAGCCCGAACGAGTGTGTTCGTAAAGCTTACGAACTCTCGGAAACAAATGAATAAATGATTTAAAAAATCTCGGAATGAGTAAACTGATATGTAATTATGACAAAATGTTCGTAAGAATCAACTGATGTAAGCACGAATTTTTTTATGTTCGTTATACAATCGCTTGCATCAAAAGAACAAATGACGGAGATTTCTCTCCAATAATATTCTCATCAATATTATTTCGCATCTGTGAGCAATCCCGATTTTTGCGAATTCAGATGCGATCGTCAGATTTGATATACTAGCGAAATAAATTGTTTGTAAACGTTATCGAAATTTTTTTAACGGTTATTTAAATAGTAAGACTGCCATCAAAACGTGCGATAGCAAAGTAAAGTTTGGGACTGTATAGTTTTACATTTTTTCAAATAAATGTTTCGAAAATAATATTATAATGAGTCGCTCGCGAAGTAGGAAGAGTTTATTAATGCAATTTGATGGGTTTTGTGGAAAATGCAAATTTTCGAAAAATAAACAGAAGAGATGCAAATAAATCACGACTCTCGCTTTTCGAATTTGAATCGAGACTTTAGTAGATTTAGTAGAAGCTCGCAGATATCTCCGATGTTAACAATAAACATGCTGCGACATCAAGATTATCAGACGAAGAGCTTAAAAATAGCGATCGCGCCCCTCGCCCGATCCCTTCTTGCCAGGCGCTTGATGATGAATATAAAAAAAAATATTAATGTGTCACGGGGATCGGATGAACGGACGCGCGGCATCAGCGATATCAGCTGCCAGAGCAGAGACAAACGAACGGAAGACTGTCAACGAGCGTTGGTTGGGCAATTATTATCGAAAGCGTCGACAAACGACGAGTTTACGTACATGCTCCGTGACGCACGCTTCTCTCGACCGAACGTTCCCCAAACAGTCATCGACAGATCCGCGGACCGACTGATTTATCGAAACGCGCGCTCTTGTAAATTAATATCTTCGTTCGTAATCGCGAGTGTAAGTATAAGTCCGTGTTTTAATTGCCAGTAAAACAAAAAACAAAAATGTGGTGCTTCGAACAACTTCTGCGGTAATGCCAACTTCAGGATTAACGGTACTGATGCAGATATTAATGTTGTATCTTACTTGTTTTTGTACACACATACGTCCTATATGAGGACGTGTGTTGATGTGAAAACTGTGATTTTTTGAAAATTTCGATGCAAATCATTTACATCGCGACTTTTTGTGATTATTAGTTTTACTTCTTTAAATTTTTATTTTTATATTTAACATAAAGTACCTCTGAGAAAGAGTGTGTGTGTGCAGAAAAATGTAAAAAAAAAAATTAAAATTTATACTTTGAAGAAAACTGGACTTGAGAAAACCTTGAGTAAAATCACGCGTACGATCTTTCCGACGGGCGTGAGAGGAAACAGATATGAGTGCTGCTGCTTTCCAAATCACTTCCGCTCTGTGTTCTAACCGGAATGCGTAGGAATGCTTTATTTTGATATAATAGAAATCTACAGTTTTTACGTCAAAGCGATGACGCGTTTGATGAATATAATGCGTCACAAAAACGTTGTGTAAAAAAAATAGAATAGTGTACACGTTTCACAAATTACATACAATAAGAAGATCACATCAAGAGAGAATTGTAATTTCGAGGACGATTTAATACACATTTAAAGCAATCAGTATGCATATAAATTTTCTATACTTGGTGTTTTCTTTACTTGCAGCTTGCGCGAAATTATGGTTTTTATAATCGCGTTGGTTCATCCTCTCATTCAGTTCATCCTCTGCGTGCTTTGTGTAGAGGTGACGACTGCCACACCTTCGAACTCGAGCAATCCCATATCGACGAAGAGTATCGCGACCACAAGAGATAACCTTGGCTTTACGGAGTCTCCCGCAAGTTTCGCTATCGACACGTTTGTTGACAATACGACGGAAAGTCCCACAGAATCAAAGATCTCTACCCACAAACCTCTCGGAACTACCTTCACCGACAGATTCTCATCTTCTTTGAATACCGATCAGACGTTTTCAAATAATCTCGCGGAGACTACGGATCATGAATCCACAACCAGCGCCCATGAATCTACCACCAAACTTTCAACGACCGCTTCTGTCGACGACGAATTCTCATCTCCTTCGACCACCGATCGGACTACTGTCGACAATGCGACTTCTACGGCAAGCACCATCATCACCACCACAACTGATTCAATGATCTGCGATCCAACATGGCCAGTGAACGCGAGCGGTAATTAAAATCGTTTTCGTAAATAAATCATCAGCATGTATTCAAAAACTGTTTTATATGTTAGTTTCATTCATATACGATATATGATCGTAGTTGATACAAGAGAGATAGTTGAATTGAGGATAGACAGTATAGGCACAGAATGGATCGCTCTCTCATGGGAATCCCCGTGTGACAACAACGCGACAAACGCCTCGATAATATACTCGGTCGAAAGATGCGACGACAAAAACCTTTGCGATCAAAAGAACGAAACTAATACGTGGCACAACGCCACCGATCTCGATTTGTGTACACAATACACGTTCACTGTGAAGATTCTGACGGACTTCTGGGAATCTGATGGCATCAATAAATCAGAGTCAACGAATAATACTAGTAAGCAACACAGCTCAATTCCGAAACAGCAATATTGATCGATAGTCTCAAAGTCAAGCCTTTGAGGACGTCTATTTGTACTCTGTACTAAATTTTCAGTTCCCTCGGTAGACAATGTGGTCGATCTGAGTGTTCACAACGTCAGCGTAAACGTTATTCAATTGGTCTGGCAAGCGCCCGCGGATTACGCAAAATGCATCTCCAATTACTTGATTAATCAGTGCAATGAGACGTCTTGCAGCGAAATTACAATTACAACCACGAATTACACCGCCAACGATCTCGAACCGTGCACGGAGTATAACTTTACTGTTAAAACGGTAACACCAACCGTGGAATCTACCGGTGTAGCAAAGACTGTGAGAACAACTTCACCGAGTGAGTACGAATAAGCGCAGACGCATAAGCGTTGCTCTTCGTGAAAATTTGCAGTTTTAACTTTTTCACAGCAAAAGAACAAATATGCCGATTTGCTTTTTTATTCAATTTTTATTAACTTTTTCCGTCAAATATAACGCATTGCCGATTCACAGAATTATCAAAACCGAAACGCTGCGAAATAACACCAGGAAATTTTTCCCTGATTGTTACGTGGGAGCCACCGATATCTGATATTTGTCTCAAGCATTATCACATATCCGTAGACAAATTTGCTAAAAATACTACGGACACGCGGATCGTGATTCCGAATCTACATGCTTGTATGGATTATCAAGTGTCGATCAGTGCTGTCAATAAGGACGATGTAGAAGGAGACACGCTCGCCGACAAGAACACCACATTGAAATACAGTAATTATTATTATTACTTTTTTTTTTAATTTCCTTTTACGACAATCCCAATTATTTCAGTGCACATTGTTTTGCACTGAATGTAATCGTTAATTTCAAAATACACGTATATTTAAGTTGTCAATAAAAGTCAATGTTTTGAAGAATGTAAACTTATTTCTGTGTTTAGGTACGCGTCCACCGAAACTAACAGATCCGGGAATCCAGCCGTACGAGACTAACTTAACGACTTACTGGGTCATCGAGAAAGAGAACAATAACTGCGAATTAAATCTCCTGATAGTTACGTGCAATTACACAGAAATACATGAGAAAAGGCATTGTCATTCTAATAATATATCCAGGAAGGAATTGGATCCGAACTCCGCTTCGGATAAAGTTGTTTTCGAAAGTGTAACTGTAACCGGTCTGAGTCCTTTTACGAATTACACTTGTCGGGCGTTTACTTTTAATGCTGGAGGATTCAGTAACAAGAGCGATGAGGTCAATGTTACAACATTGGAAGACGGTAAAACTGCGCTATTTTCATTTTGCATTAATATTTTAATTTGAATGATTTAATTGTAATAACAATTTTACAAATCAAAGTAAGGTAAAACCTGTTACTTTGCGTAAACTTTGTTATTTTGTTTTTCTTTTTTCTACGTTGTAATGCAATTAAATATATTTCAATTATTGTTAATTTTATGCTTTGAATAACATAATTAAATGCAAACTAGCTTAATTTAATTTTAGCAAGCTCGTTAATGTTCTAAGTTACAATTTCAGTACCAGATCCGCCCAACTCTCTCGTCTTCTATGACGTCACAAACTCACAATTTTCATTGAATTGGAAAGAACCAGAATGTTCACACGGTAACTTGCAAGAATTTCAAATCAAAATCACTTGGAGAACATATTATCCCATACCGAAGTGGTGCGCTGAAGAAGAGAGTGGCACTGTATTGTCCGAAACGATTGATGCCAGTACATTTAATTATACTTATTTCAACGCAACAGCATTCGCACATTACGAGGTTCAAGTAAAAGCGAGAACAGGAGCGGAAATAAGAAATGGTTGGGGCTCTTACAGCAAATCTAAACACTGTGAGACGAATCCCGGAGGTATGTTGTATTTTTACTATAATTGATTTTTTTTTATTGTTTTTATTTCATTATGTAACAAGATTAAATAAAATCTATATATATAACATATAATGAATAATAATTATAATGTACGTATAAATACTTAACATATCTTTAGTTTTCCTAGGACCAAATATTATAAATATAAAAAAAAAAAAAATGATATTTGTGTTTAGTTCCAAAAGCAGTCACGAGATTCAATTCTTCGTCGATCATTATCAGACCAAATTTAGAAAATCCAAACGTATTGGACACGATTCTGACATGGGGATTGCCGTGTTCTTTAAACGGAGAGCTCGAAGAATTTGAAGTGTCAGTTCACGGCACCAGAGAGGGATTTGCACCTCATTCCTTTTTCATTAGTCACAAATGTGAGGAATACATCGCTAACGATCACACGTGTTTGTTAAATCTCGAAGAACTCAGAGGAGAGTATAATTATAGCTTTACAATATCCGCCAGAGTTAAGAATGTCGATGCTCTCGGAGAACCGACGGTGGTCAAGAACATACAATATCCCGCTGGCAGTACGTATATATTAATTTGCGAATATAATAACGCTTATCTATTTTTTTGTCCATTGCAACCCGACAAAAACTACATCGACAAGATTACCATAGATCCGTACAAGATGCTCAGATCCACGACAACGGCCACTGTTTTGCTGCCCCTGTTTACCAATGAGACCGGCAACATCAGATATTACGCGATCATGGTGTCGAAGATGGGGAATAACAAAGCGATAAGCACGCGGTTCGATCTAAAGAGCAAGATCTGGCCGAACACGTCGTCCTGGGAGGAAGCGATGGCGAAAGATTTTTCGATACCGTATCAGGCGACGCTGAGGAATTGGGATCCTTATTGTAGGTGATATCTCCATAGATAGACATAAGAACGAATCGTATATGTGCGAAACGTGACGCTTCGAACGCGCAAGTCGCGTATGTAATCATTGAAATATATTTGCCTATCCGTTTAGCGAAGAACGTTGACGATTATGGCAACATACAAGTCGTCAAGTACACGATCGGCGAGGACGCAACGTGCAAGAGCAAGAAGAAAAGATACTGTAACGGCCCGCTCAAACCGGACACGTGGTATCACGTGAGAATGCGAGCGTTTACTTTCGGCGGTTACAGCGATTCGAATTATTTCGTAGTAAGAACGAGTAAGTGTTTTTTTTATTATTAATCTAGATCAACGCGAACGAATCGACCTTGTAAAAAATAATATATTGGAGCCCCCCCTCCCCTTTCCCCGCGTATAAATGTATTTTAATTCGTTCTCTTTTTACCTCGTCGCGATATGTTTCAGATGCCGAACTGAATGTCGTCCTTGTCGTCGGGACTGTCTTCGGTATTCTACTCACGGGAATACTGGTGACGATGATGCTGCTCGTGCGAAAATGCTCGCCATATCTGTAAGTTGCAATGTTAATAGTAGCTCCGAACGCTAACAAACAAACCGATAACGCGATAATATCGGAACATATATTCTCCGCGATAACTCTCTCTAGTATCTTGATCTCAGATACGCGATGTGTTTTCTATTCGTAAACTTCTCGAGCTTACATTATCGGAATCGAATATCGTCTCGTGTGTATATACGTAAACGACACGAGAGAGATAAGATAAAATTTTCTGTGGAAATTTCAAACAAGGCTGCGTGCTCGAGATACAGGTTCGCAACCTGTAAATTTGTCGCATTTGTGTGGCATCGGTGAAAAAAAAAACTCTGCTAGAAATCACGCCCAAGGCGTTTAATCACGAGGGTCTGAAAATGCACTCCGGACAGGTGTCAACATATATACGTGAACAATGATCAATATTTATTCTATGACTCACTCAGAAGAGGACTATAGGTAGCGAGCGTGAGCAAGGTCACGCGATGCACGCGTCTATCATATACACGCTAAGATATACAGCGCATTACCGGACTCACAGTGCTCGATGAGGTGTCCGTCGCGAGCCGAGCGCCCGGAGAGAATCGCGTTTGTATTTTTATTATTATCACGAACTTTTTGTTTCGAACACGCGGGATGTGAAACAATTAAGAAGAAGAACACAGTTTACGTGCGTCGCGTGCAACAACACTTGCCGGAAATTCGATTTATATACAGTGTGTGTTCGGATAACCGCGCTCTCATTCGTTTCTGGCCAAGTGCGTATGTTTATTGCGTAAGTTTTCTGTTGTTCCTCCACTATGAATGAGCCGCCTACACGCATCGAAGAAAATATAATGCGTATATATATTATATATGAATTGCGCGAACGGGTCTATTGCGCATATTCTGTGCGTAACTCTCTTCATTGTTTCGACACTTCTGTGTAGCGATTGACGTTAATAAAACTTAACTTCGATTGTATCCCGGAGAGAGTTTGCTTTTCTAATTTTTATATTGTCTTTATACGTAGTGAGAGAGAAAGAGACACGTACGTATCTATTTTCAAGTGTGTTATTATTCAAACGTATTTTTTATCTAATATTTTTATCGTTCTTTTGATGATTGAATACATTAGAAGGAATGCGTACATACACATACATACACATATATATATACATGCACATGTATATGTATATATATGTATGTATACATAGCGATTTACGGAAATTTACATTCGCTGCGTCATTTCTGTTGTATCAGGGTGTTGCGAAGATTTTTGCATTCTGACATGCCCGGCTCACCTGTGCCCGCGCCGTTCACACGGAAAAAATTCATCAGCCACTGTCAGCAATTGATCGACAATCCCGGAAAGCTGAGCAACGAATTTCGACTGCTTCAAACTCTCAGCGTCGATCTGCAAATGCCCACGAACACGGCCTGTTTGCAGGCCAATCGAAAGAAAAATCGCTATTCCGATATTTTACCTTGTACGAATTTTATCTTGCGATTGCGCTCGCGCATTACTACACACAATTAATAAATTTTATTATATACCACGTGTGTGATTCACACTTTCAGATGATTTCTCAAGAGTGAAGTTGGAGGTAATAGATAACGATCCTAACACAGATTACATCAACGCGTCATTTATAAAGGTAAGTATTTTTTTTTTTTTTTTTTTTTATTTAATTTCAAAACTGAAAGTTATAATTTTTTTTCTTATCCTTAATAAAAAGAAAATAAAAAATTTGTCGGTGAATCTGCTATTAACTTATTTAAGATACGATTCTTTATATCTGTTACATCTCTCTCCCAAGCTCTCTTCCATTGCAGTGATTATTTTTTCCAGGGATACACGGGAGAAGACGAGTACATAGCTTGTCAGGGTCCAAAAGAAGAAACGACTTACGATTTTTGGCGAATGGTCGATCAATACAATATCAATATCATAGTTATGTTGACACAGTTGGTTGAGAAAGGCAAAGTAAATTCTGCTTGCGCGATGTGACCTGCGTATATCGTATATCGTGTTTGTATTTTATCGCGCATCGATTCTATGTTTTTTCAGGAGAAGTGTCATCAGTATTACCCGGCAATTAGGGAAACCTTCCGATACGAAAACATGACAATACGATGTACGAGCGAATTGGATTTCAGGACGCACACTCAAAGAACGCTAGTGTTGCAAAAGGTTCATTTTTTCATCTTATATACAACTGCTTGTATTTGTAAAAAAAACTTTTTATGCGAAGAACGTATCTGTGACACAAATAATGATTGCAGGAAAAGGAGAAAAGAAGCATTACTCATTTGCACTTTAAAGACTGGCCCGATCACGATGTTCCGGAAGATTTCGATGCTATGATACATTTTTGCCAAATTATGCGTCGTAATATCAGCGCCAATAAAGGCTTCATAGTAGTTCATTGCAGGTATAAATAATTGCACGTGAAGAAAACAAAACATAAAACCGCACTCTCGATTCTACGGACGCTTTGAGATAAATCATAATAAATTGACGTGTTACTCTTTTCTTGATGAGATATTGATCGTTATTTTACAGCGCAGGAATTGGTAGAACAGGAACATTAATAGCGATCGATATTATTCTGCAACATCTTAGAGATAACAGAAAATTAGATGTATTTGGAACTGTGTATAGATTGCGACATCATAGAATAAATATGGTGCAGAGAGAAGTGAGTATCTATCTACAAAAAAAAAGATAATTTGAAAGACTGTATGTAAAAAATAATACTCTTTTGCGTTAGAAAATAATTTTTCAGTTCTGAAATATAGTAAATTTTTGTAAACTTGTACGATAAGAAGTACATGTATTTTCCTTATATTTTCAGAGTCAATACGCTTATATATATAATTGTATAAAGCAAGTACTCAAGAATCCTTATTTCTTAAAAACTTGTAAGTATCTCTTTTACTTGTTGATACTTGTTTTAGTTGAAAGATTGTAGTAGTATTTGTAATTTACCCTTTGTAGACTGACTTCCAAAACAGCTTATTAGTTTGACTCTGTGAGTCTGTGAGACTCACGCGACTTTAAAATCAAACATTTTTGCAAAAAATCAATATTAAAAAAATTTTTTTTAAATCAAAAGTTTTAACGATTTTGCGTCAATAAAAAACAAATTGAAAAAATTCTTTAATAGTTTTGAAAATATAAGCGTTAAAAAAAACTACTTTTAGCTAGAGACACCACATTTAAACTAGAGACATAGGTTTGATATTTTTGGATGAGTTTAAGAGACCCATGTCAGTCCACAAAGAGTTAAATACAGTGCATAGACTTTTATATTACCCGTATTCCTGTAGATAAACCGCCACCAGTAGAGCCGATATATGAGAATGTCCCTAAGAAAGCCAAAGATGCAACGAATTCGGACATAAATCTAGTCAACAACTTAGAATTATGTACGTACTGTATATAAAAAAATACTTTTCTATTGTAGATTTGTTGGACATTTCTTACGTATTCTTAATATTTCTTACGTATTCTTAGTATTACTGAAAAAAAGCACGGTATTTTAGAAATAACATTAATCTACTTTGTACTACAGAATGAGAGTCTCTCTTCAACTATCTAACTCGTGATAAGGTAGGAACAAATGCTTGGATTGCATTATCTTTGCTTTCTTCACAGATTGCTTTATTTATAATCCAACTTCTTATCTATCTACCATCTCTCTTGTGATAACATTCTATAGATTGGATTGAATGCTTCTATGCGTATCGCTTCTTGTAATTTTGTAATACATACATCTGCTTTGATTGTTTTTCAGATTGGATGTAGTTATATACAATATAGATCAGTTTTTGTCTTATTATTTTTTTAGTTGATTATTGATCCAAGTAGTTCACACAGCGAGATTTTAGTTTTGATGCTTTTCTGAAAACTGCAGCCGAACAATTATTAGATTTCTTAAACACAATTTTACATCACACAACTTTCATCCAATTATTTGAGTATGCCGTATGATTAAACATATATATTGTATTTTGTTACAGTACCTAAAAAATATAATAGTTTCATATCTATGGAGTGTCTATCTATGGAATCAATTTACAATCTCTTTTCTTGGTCAAAACCTCAAAGAAGAATAACGAATAGCGGTAAGACTGAAATACATCATGATCATGAATTGCTATATACATTATATATATCCTGAAAAAAGAATATGATTTTTTATTTAGTTGTATTTTGATGTGTCATTGATTGTCAACGACTTAAGTATGTCGTACAACAGATTTTATTTCACATAATTGTTCTTTAAGGTTTGAGACACTACAAATCTATGAGTGCCATACATACAACGACTCATCCTGTTACTGCAGGTTGGTAGTAGATTTTCAAACTGTAATTTTTGTTATATAAGAATGTTGCAATAAAAATTTATCGTTTTTTTTTTAGAACAATTCCAAACTCTGGATTGTATCTATTCCACACATTTTTCTAAGGATCGTGTCTTCACTGAATCTGAAGTAGAAGATTCAAATACATCGAATAGAGAAAATTTATTACAGGAAAGTATTCCATTATTAATTTCAAAACAATCGACTGATGCTCTTGAGAATATCACGCAATGTGCAAATGATGAGGAGTTATTAAAACCTAGCGAGCACGCAATGACGCGTATCTTTAATCATAGTACTATTGTATAGAAAAAAGTTTTTTCAGACATGTGAAAGAGATGATTGAATTCTATAATTTAGTGCATTAATCAGAGAATACATAGATATTTGAGAAAAACTAAATATCAAATTATTGTAAATATATACAAGAGACATTGAAAACAAATTCACTTGCTAAAATAGAATTGATATGATTTTACTTTTATCTTATTTACAAAAATATAAATTGAATTTATATGAGAGCATTCCCTAAGAGTGTATATACTACTAGAGTGTATTATACATGTGATATTAAAAATAACATGTGCTTACACACATTGTTACCTGATTAAATTTTAAATAGCTAATTAATACACACACATATAAAAATATTGTACATAAATGCTTACACAATTTTTTATGTTTTAAATATTTATTTGAAATGTACATGATACAAATGTAATAGAATATTTGACACGCTGGATATTTGTTATTTTATCAAATCTATTTGTCCACAATGACCTTTTATCTCAATATAGGAGTGAAATATTATTTTGTCAAGATTATTTCTTATTTTCTCTTATACATATGTACTTTTTAAATAAATTAAATTAATATCTATATTTAGTAGAATAATCTTTAGGAGATACAACCAAACCTCGACCTTTTCTCGCACCTCTATAAACAGTCTCAATAATGTCAATCATTTCTTGTTTGTCCTCCAATGTCCAATTTATCTTGTTATTGTTTCCAGTACCTAAATCAATCATAATGTGTTTGTTTCTAAAGAAGAACATTACTGTACAGGGATCGTACAATTCATACCTGTAAGAAATATTTCATTGATATAAATATTACCTTTCTAAATTCTCTTTCTACGATTTTGTTGTAATATATAATGCTTTGATAATCTATATATTAATATGTATTTTATCACATGAATAAGAAATTCTACATACATTTTATTAAAATCTGGTACTTTTGTGATGTCAACTAGATAAATAACAGCAAAGTTCTTAACTTTCTCCGCAATATTATAAAGCACTTCATCCATCTTCATACACATTGGATCCCAATCGTGTCCAAAGCGAATAACCTAGTAAGAAAACATTTTTGCCTTGCACATTTTTACTTTGTTACACATGATCTGTTTGACACACAATCATATTTCTGTGCAATACAATATAAGAGGTTAGGTACATTCGGGAACTTACCACGACTCTGTCTTCTTCAGAGAGTATGGCTTGATCGACTTGATAGCCATTTTCCAAATGTGACAGCATGTACGACATTTTGAAACGTATATGAAATTCAAAATTCGCAATTACAAAATTATCCGATTTGTTGTTTTTTGAACTGTAACTTCAATACTTTCCTTCCGACGAACGACTTATTCTCTTGTTTACTAAATCACTTCGTTTAGTTTTTTTCAATCGTTGAGCAAACTTCCCACATGTCTCGTAACACTGTTGTTTTTACACGATTCATGCATATCACTAATAAATAATAAAAACAACTTTAATTGGTTAAAGCAAGCAGCATGGATGTGGAAATATTTAGAAACACCTGGATATTCCTACATCTGTTGCAAGGAATCTAGGGACATTACCAAACATTGACTTGTTGTCTTTTGTTACAATTTTTACTTTAATATTCGTTACAAAAAAAACAAATTAAAAAATCAAAATGCTTTTCTTTCTTTATCTCTCTAACTACATTCTCCCTTTATCTGTCTTTAACTCAACTCAATCTGTTCTTCTACAATCTCTTCTACATATTTTATCAGCAAAGTTATATTGGCATAGAAAACAGTTGGTTTATATGTATATTATGGTTACAATAAAAAATGATGCGTATCAAATTTTTTTACATTTATTTTAGAAATCTTATATACTATATAATAATATATATACACTTTTTTATATAAAAAAATATCTGCATTAAATATATATTATCTATATATTATATATTAAATATATATATAT
Source organism: Pseudomyrmex dendroicus (assembly GCA_014825645.1). Lineage (NCBI taxonomy): Eukaryota > Metazoa > Arthropoda > Insecta > Hymenoptera > Formicidae > Pseudomyrmex > Pseudomyrmex dendroicus. The sequence continues at coordinate 20,021 of QVNZ01001820.1, forward strand.
AATAACGTTGTAAACATTCGTGGTTGGAGTCGTGGATCGTGTGCTCGCCGAAGAGCTGTGCTGTAACTTTCAATTACTATTTTAAATATTTAACAATTAATATTTTAATATAAGACGAGATTTAGACCGGCCCAGTGGTCTCGCGGCCTGAGTAAGAGGGCTGCGAGTGAGAGGCCTCGAGTTCGAATTCACACCGTCGGATTTTTTCCGGGCCGGTCTCTTTCAAGTTTTCGATTGAAAAGCGAACTGAATCGAGCCTCCGAATGGATCGTGGATATAGAAGTGTTGAAAAATATCCTAATCCTGAAGAGAATCAATTGTTTGAAGAAAATTCAAGAAAACGTCGTATAAACCAAGATGGCGAGTGAAGAAATAAGAAATAATGAAATCTTTTCCAAAAATATATTTACAAAGAACTGGCGTTAAAAAAAAGTCTTGTTGCGGAGATACAAGCTATACCAAAAAAGAACAACAAATAGAACACAAAATTGCCTTAAATAATATAGACAAAAGAACTACAAAACATTAGTACAAATGTCAGCGATGAATTAAATCAAATTCGTTATAAAAAATTAAAAGAGTGTGAACAAGAAATAACAGAGTTGACACAACAACATCTTGAAATTACAAAGGCAAGAGCAAAACAGGACCTCAAAATAAAAACTCTCACCGATGATGTTCATTAAAGAGAATTAAAGATGAGCTCATAAAAGAAATGCGCAGAGACGCAATAAATTTGATTTAATTCATCGCTGACATTTGTGCTAATGTTTTGTAGTTCTTTTATGTCTATATTATTTAAGGCAATTTTGTGTTCTATTTGTTGTTGTTCTTTTCTGGCACAGCTTGTATTTCCGCAACAATCTCAAGAAAAGGAAATAAAGTCAGACGAATGTAACCGAGATACTAAAATAAATTCGAATAAAAATGCAACAAAAAATGACTCAGACAAAAGAAATAATACATCTAACTCTTTTTACGAGCGTTTACAACTTGTTCTTATATATAATAATATCTGTGTAATATATAATATATTATATATATATATACAATATATAATATATATAATATATATAATATATATAATATATATTTTTTTAGCATTAGCAAGTGAACAACACCGTTTCGCTGACCGTATGTTCGTTTCGTTTGCGAAAATAAAAACAAAATGAACGTTCGTTTCGTTTGCAAAAATAAAAACATTGGCACTGTACACAGAGTAAATCTTATTTTTCTAAAATAGAACATAAAAATCTGAATAAAACACACAACCGTTGAAATAATACATCACAGAGAGTCAAGGTGCGATCGTTCTGTTTTAGGGTCTGCGTGCGGTTACGCATGAGTACAGGACGCTGAGTGAGAAGAAACGCGAAGAAATGAACGGTATTCTTTCTGTTTTTCTCCCAACCACATCGCTCCGTCATTCTTTGAGGTTTAAACTCAACACCCATCATTCTCTCGTATCCACGAAATACTTCAGCAGACAATTTTAATGTTGTATTTTCACGACAATTTAATCGAAGCACGCTAGAACAGTAATATTATACGACGGTGATGTATTATAAAGATGTCCAAATTGTTCGATCTATACAAGATAAATACAAAATTGTCCTTATTATCTAATGACGCGACAACGCTAACGTGAGGATATTAAATTGTATGAAAATTCCTTCGAAAAATTAACATCACTAAATTATAGTTATCATGTCGTAATATCGTGAGAGGTGAGAAAAACACGTATAATAATGTTTAAGGCACTTGAAGTTAAACGCAATGCGTTCGTTCAAACTTGGGTCTCGTTGCCGGAATGGTGTTTCCGATGCTTTCGAGGTTTGTTGTGACTTCTGTGTAGCTGCGAGTTCGCCATCGCGTGCTGATGCAGCAGAGGATGTTGCGGCGGCGTCAGATGACCGAGATGGTGAATCTGATGAGGTATGGGGCTCGCGCTGCCGGTGGTGGTGCTGTAGCAGTGCATACTAGGCGCGACGATGGGCACCGGATGGCATTTGTACGGCGGTTGCCTGCAGTGCGGCAGCTTGCGACACACATTCGTTACTTCCGGCCACCAGATCCACGCGGCGGTTATAACGCCGGCCCCGAGGGTCGCCACCAATCGCAGCACGAAAAATTGCAACAGAGGCCGAACGGGTACACGCGGCGACGCCGACGGTTCCGGCGCCTGCAACCACGCTTCCCTGCTCCACCATTCGTAAAACGTCGCGCTGACTAGGCAGATTATCAGGGCGGCGTATAGGTAGACGAATATACCAAAGCGCGTCAACAGCTGTTTTCGTCGTCGATAAATCTCCGCCGGTGATAGCTTGCCGTGCATCTCGCGCTGTTGGCGCATCAGCGGATTTGTGTGAGACGCCGTCGTCGACGCCGCCACCGCTGACGACGACGACGACGACGTTACTGCCAACGTAGGCGTTACCGCGGGACGTCGCGGCAGTATCAACGATGCCAAGCCGATTAGTAGAATTGTCATACCGAACGACAAATAGATGACTTGCGGCACCAGCACCAAAGAGAGCAAGGACTTCGTGTTTTGCTGACCGACGAAACAACTCGCTGCAACAGAGACGATAATAATCGCCGTATCAATAAACTATTTTCATATTTACATGCATATGGCGTTACAGTGAAAAAAAAAAAAAAAAACAAATAAACGCTGAAATGCAAACTTCTCAGAAAAAAAAACCGACGAAATGCGCAGAGATCGCTAATAAGGGGGGACAATATTTGACTGAATTCTCTTATACGGAGATTCGAACTTTAAAGTAGCTCTTGGTCCTATCAGCGGACAGTGACAAGTTGCGGGGCAAGTTTGAAGGTATTTGCATTGAATGTCGCCTGCTAGAGGAGAGAAAGAGAAAGGATTCTCGACTAACCGGGTTTTATTCCACGCGCGAGAGCGCGCGGTTAGCTTCGTAACTTCTCGAAACGCCGTCGCAGCAAATTGACTCGATCGCATACGAAAGTATGCAAATTCGGCAACGAGTAATCGCGTCTCATTCACGGACACATCATGTGATCCCTCCTCACATTAACGAACATATGTGATGTACATATCGTATACTTTAGGATTTCTAAATATTTTTTTATGTAAATCAATACGGAAAAATATTTAATATCACGCGGTAAAACAACGAAAAACAACGCGTAAAGAATTCTCTCGTCTTTCGCATGCCGGGAGAATTTTTTTTAATTTCGCGAGAGAGAGAATGTGCGACGGATCGACACGCAACGCGCTTGACATATCGGAGCGCGTGACTGACATTCCTTCCGCGATCCACGAATCAACTGGATCAACCGAATTTTATTTCCCTCTCCACTTGTCTGAGAAATATTTCTCGATTACAGAAATATGCGCAAAATGCAACAATGGTATACTAAAAGTTTAATGTAAAAAAATAAAAAATAAATTCGAAATAAATGTAACACAGAAATAATATTTCCTTTTTCATAAGTTTTTCAATTTATTGCGTGTAGCTCTCTCTCTCTCTTATATTTAGTCTCGTATTTATACGATCTTTCTCAAAAAAAAAGCACGTAAAAATAATGTACAATAGTAACAAAAGCAATCTCGAGCGTTCGCCGAGCGTTGCGGATCGGTCGTTTAATTCAGAGATGCTAATCTCGAAGCCAGTCGCCTTCGAGCATAACTTATCGAGAACATAAACACGAGAGAGAACGCACAGATATTAGCATAAAATAGCCTCGACCGGACCGTCGAATTAAGATAAATGAGAAGAAGGTGGCGAGAACACATGCGAGGTGGGTAAAGATGCGGAGATAGGGCGGGAGATACGACGAGTGGATGCAAAAAGAAAAACAATTATCGGAGATTGAAGAAGGAGTCAGCGCGAATCTAACTACGCCAATGGAGCAATCTCATAAAACAAACGGTATAACAAGGCGTGGCCATAAATCCCCCCCCTCCCCCCCGGGCGCTCTTCTCAGAAGCTGACCAAAGCGAGTTCTAATATCACGTGTTGTGTTATTCGGCTCGGCCGAATAATTGACTTTGTGCAAGCTCAAACGTTCGTTTCGAGGATGAAAACCTCGGTTGAATGGCTGGCATTCGAGCGTAGAATAAACACGTGTTTGTCTGAAAAAAAAAAACTGAGCCGTCTGAAAGGAGTCGGACGCATTTTTGAAACATATTCTGCTTGCTATTCCGGATGCAGGTGATCACACGATCTTGTTCGTGAACAAGTTTCTCTCTTGGCTAGTAAAAATGAAAAACCAATTTTAAAGACCGATAACCTACCGGTCAGCTCGTCGGCGTCGACGTCTCTCGTGACCAGCACGGCGATAGTTTGAGCAGCGGGAAGACCCCATGCCGCGACCGCGGCGACAGTTGAGAATCCCTGGTGCAGTCTGAAACCATCCTCTCTGCAGTTGCCGGCTGTCTTCGTCCATTTTCTGGCCATTACGCACCACCACGCGCATATCACGACCCACCTGCGAAATTGGAATTGTATCGAACGAATAAATGCTCGTGCAAATTTATGTTTCCTAACGATTTCCCTTGAGATGATTCTACATATTTCTAAAGATTGAGATACACGAGGCGATTTGTAAATTGACGGTTCTCAAGAAACAAAGAACTTGTTAGCGAGCGCGAAATTCTCGATCACGCTGCGGAGAGGCGTCTTCGAGTCGATTATACGGCCCTGCACGAGAGCTCAGAGCTGAAATGAAAAAAAGAAAAAAAAAAAAGAACGTAGACGAGAAAGAGAGAGATGCAACTGCACGATGGGAGATCGCACGGGAGCGAGACGGAGCAGCGAGAGGCGGCCGAGTAACCGTTTGCGCCTCGTTTGACCTGTTCGCGCTGCTTTTCGATCTTGTCGAAGACTCGCGTGATTAATTAGTCGGCTTTTCACTGCAACCGCTCTCTCGACAGACTGGTTGCTGGGGGAGAACGGATTATACGCCACAGCATGGTGCGGTTTGCACGTGCGTGTACACGGCGTGTGACGACGTGGTGCGAGGACCAAAGGATTGTCTCTCACGCAACCGGCAATTCGCTGGACCGCATTGTTCGCTTTCGAGCTTGGAAACGATTCTCGAGTCGATGAGAAAAAAAAAAAATTTTCTTGGCCTAGAAATAATTCTTATCAAACATTTTTACATAACGCGCTCGGCGCACGATAATAAAATAACATTACGAGACTCTTATTACTCGTATGTAATCTTATCGTTATCGAAAACAAAAGCAGCGCGATGAGGATTTGACATAAAACGATTATTACTGTGCGTGTGTGTGTAAAATGTTATAAATTTGGCTAAAAATGTAAAATCGGATTGCAAAGGAAGAACGTCATGTTTAGAAGGAACAAATAATTTTTTTTTCTCCCTCTGGATTTCGTGTGTAGCGGACCGAAAAAAACCAGTCTCGTAAGACAGCCAACTTGTTCGAGTGTTTGCCGCTGACTAGTATTTACCGAGTGGACAACGGTAGCCGTGTCTCTTCGCGTGGATCTACACGCGATCTTCAGGTCAACCAACAGTTAGTTCTCACACTCTTACGTCGTGACATATAATAAATAACGATTGTTCCTTTTTTGTACATATGTATATATAAAAATGTTTAAACAATTTATATACATATAAATATATATAATATATGTAATAAATAAACAATAATATTATAATATATATTATGTATATATTATATATTATATAATAAAATATATATAATATATTATTAATAAATATAATTAATATTAGTAAATATATATAATATTATTTTTTATTATATATTTTAAATATATTACATATATAATTTAAAACAACGCCCTGTATTCAACGTGTG
>QVNZ01001821.1:0-11929 GCA_014825645.1 Pseudomyrmex dendroicus
CTGAGTGATTTCCTCCGAAACATCGGTAAGAATCGACGACGACGGGAGAGGAGAGGCTTCGCGATCGCGGGCCGATAATAAATTGCGTCGCGAACCGCGTCGTAAAATCGACCCGCGTTCGTTATTGCCGCACGACTCTCATTGATCATCGAATTTCTTCTCACCGATCATCAAATTGATTGCATATCTATATTATTCACTGAGTAGTGCGCACACGAGAGTTCGGCTATATAAAGTGCTACCGCGAAGAAGTCCGCGGACCGAACAACGCGCCGCGCAGTCGTGTTCGTCATTCATCGGCAAGTCGTCAATTTTCTCTGGTTGTAGATGAAATGAGATGCCGGCTGCTCTGTCTGTTCTTGTTAACGGTCCTGATGATCAGCACAGAGGCGGCGAAAGGCGGAGGTAGAGGAAGAGGCCGCAGCCGTGGAAGAGTGTACAGCTCGCGGATGCCCATCCTGATACCGCATCGAAATCCCGCCAGTGCGCGCTATTACGAAAACAAGGATGTGAGTTGATGGTGCGCGTGTAATACCGATACACGTGTTAGGCGTGTGAGTTAGGTGGATGTCATTCGCTGGGACTTTTCGTAGGGCGCGAAGATCGTGAAGGCTTCCCACTTCGAGCTGGATTACATGCTGGGCAGGAAGATCACGTTCTTCTGCATGGCCACCGGCTTCCCGAGACCAGAGATCACTTGGCTGAAGGACGGGATTGAGCTCTATCATCACAAGTTTTTCCAGGTAGGGATTTGAAAGAGAGAGAGAGAGAGGAAGTCCCTATAAACGAGATGTTCAAAACAATAATAAATTCATTAGATAGTCGCAAAAACTTGAAGCTATTTTGAAAAACGTGAGTGTAAAATCGATAGGTGCACGAATGGCCGGTTGGCAACGACACGATAAAATCGAAAATGGAGATCGATCCTGCGACGCAGAAAGACGCAGGATATTACGAGTGTCAGGCGGACAATCAGTACGCGGTCGATCGCCGGGGCTTCAGAACGGACTACGTCATGATCACGTATTGAACGCGTTCTCCAGATCTGCGAGAGACATCGCGCGCGCATACACTGTGTTAGAATTAATTGTAACACTTTATCAATATATAGTACACGAGATTATATTAATCGAGAGTTTATTATAAGTTTTTACCTAGCTAAACGCATTATTGCTATTTTAGCAACTTTAATAAAAAACAGATATGTGAGAATCATATTTCAAGACCTGAGAAATTTCGATTATTGAATAATCGAAGAGACTGATGTTTTCTTCCATTTTTTCTTTTTGGTTTTGATTTTACAAGCCTATCCACCGACATGAGTAATGTATATTTACAATGTGAATTTTGCATTGTAAAATAGAACGCCATTTTAAAATAGATAGAACAGTTTTCTTCTTGGAACACAAACAGCGGAACAGACAGACATTTCTCTTCGCCGAATTAGATTTTGCGCGAAGACGATATACGAAAAAAACAAATTCATAAGTTCCCCCCCAGTTCTTATTCGTTAAAGCATGATTGACTGTTACAAGGGTGACACGTACGTAACGCGAGGAATATATCGAAAATGGTTCGTCATTGCGAATTTAACAAGGTAATTGTGCACGCACAAAAGTGGTATGGAAGTGAATGCTTTGCGCTGTCAGCAAACTCGCCGATCTTCTGTGACCGATAATGCAAGTAAACAATTTGCACGGGTGTTTGCATGCGCAACGCTACAATACGGACACAACATCACGCCTATTTTATCTCAACGGTAAAACGTTCCTTCCGTTTCTCGTTTTTTTTTCATTTTCGATCAGATGCAACTGATGAGATGTAACTGATATCTCATCAGTTGCATATCTTGCAATAAGTTTCTTTTCTTTAGTAAGTAAAGCATGTCTGTCTCTTTCTCCGTTTATTATCTTCCGTTTTAAACAATTGATAAAAATGAAACGCGAAATATAAATTCTACAAGTGCGTCGCAAACGTGGCTCATCGTCCGGAAATGATAGATATGGTTGAATTAATAGATAAGCGGTCCGCAGATTTGATAGAAATTGATGATGATCACACGTAGCACCAAAGAAATAACCAGTGCATACACACACACATGTATAGAGGCCGGCTGCACATTTGCATACAAGTCTGTAATAGATACAAGAGGACACTAGGGGAGTAATGAGTAGGTGACTGTCAGTTACATCGGAGTTCCGTGTGATCTACGAACGTTGCTGCGTACACGGTGAGTATCCTCGCTCTGTGTTTGCTGTGATAAATGTGCGTTAAGAGAGCGGACATTCCGACATTCGCATAAACGTCTCATCGAACAATTCCACGGAGGCCACGGAGTTTGCTTTCAGAAATCTCGCGATTGCAATCCCACGGAGATTTGGAAATTAATCGCGAGTCCGCGTCCACGGCCGCGCACGGAGGTGCGACGAACCCGCGCGCGCGCGCACACACGCATTAAAAAATGTATCATTTTATCGCAGATTATCATGTCACGCTCGATGCTGCTGTTGATCCTGCTGGGTGTATTGTTGCTCAATTGTCAGGAAACGCTCGGTCGACGAGGACGGGGAAGAAGCAGGAATAAGTCTCGCGTACAAATCGGACTGCCCATTACCGGGAAGTACCGTGATCCGGAAAGCGATCAATATTACAACAATAACAATGTATGTATGTAGAAAGAGAAAAAACGTTCGAGAAGAAGAACAAACTTCTCGATGTGTGCGACTCTACGCGCTCTTCTTCGTAACGCGACATTTCTTGTGGATTCTTCATTAATTATTATCATGATTTTAGGGAGCTAAAATATTACTGGCGTCGCATTTCGATCTGGAGTACGTCTTGGGACACAAAATAGCTTTCCTCTGCGTCGCCCGCGGCAATCCGCGCCCGCACATTACGTGGTTCAAAGATGGCAGCGAGATTTACACGCATCACTATCTACACGTTAGTATCATTCTTGACGTAGTAATAAGAGTAACGATTGCAAAACTATTGACTTTGAAGAAAGTATCTTTGAAAGTAATGATTGCGTTAAAAAGAATTATTTTTATCCTTTGCGACAGATACACGAGTGGCAAGTTGGTACCGACAAAGTGAAGTCGAAACTCGAGATCGATCCCGCTACTCAGATGGACGCGGGTGTTTACGAGTGCACGGCGGATAACATGTACAGTATCGATCGTCGATCGTTCAAGACTGATTTCTCCATCGCTTTCGATTGAAATGCGAGAGAGAGAAATCCCAAAGGAAAAAAAATCCATAAATTAAAACATAAATACGTAAAGTATAATCCTAGATATCGCGTAAAATTTTTACGATAGACACTATGAAACATGGTAGATCCTAAGATTTAGATTGTGTATTATTATTATTTTTAATGTAATTTGCAGAAGAAAAGTCTAAAGTTGTTCTACTAATTCAAGAGTAAAAAATATTATTTTCAATCCTTGTGTAAGGCGCTCATGTGTATTTTTACCGTAACTTTCAGCTCAATTGTGTCACAAGTCGAGCTTAAAAAAATATTGTTCTGAAAACGTGTGAAAATTAGGACGATCCAATCAGAATAATAATCTGTCCCTTTTTTTTTTAGAGTGAAAAAACTATCGATGTGCGACTCGTTTTAATATTATTATTTATCGCAGTTCTCATTGCGAAGTGAAATATAAAAAAGATAATACTCATGTATTTCGCTTTACCTGCGTTCGTTTTTTATTATCTCCATGTAATCGAAACTCCGCGCGTAGAATCCGTCGTCCGTTATAGCGCCCCAGAAGTTGCTCCAAGCTTTGTACGGGCGAATGAGCAACGGCGCGACGATGCCTCTCTGCTGTTCGACAAGCAACTTCAACGTGTGTTCGTTGTCCAAGTGCGCGATCGCGTCGATCGACAGATATCCGGAACACTTCTTCAACAGACAATTCTCCCTGCGAAATGCATACAACAGATTGCTCTTCAAAGTTGCGCCAAATGTCGCGCGGCCTAGCTCGCTCTCGCAAATCGCATACTTGAAATCTCTGAATGCATATGTTTGAAGAATTATTCGATTTGCAAACTTACATCGCCAACTTTCTCGCGTCGACCTCGCTGATTCCGTCGCTCGGCAGTATCTGTTTCGTACTCAGATATTCCTGGCCGACTCGGTCCAGAAAGTCGTTCGCCACGCTCTCGTGATAGGGCACGTTGTTGTGAACAAACAGGTGCAGCTTCGATTTCGGATAGGTCTGACGGTAGATAGCTTGGAAGAACTCTTCCAAGAACGGCGTGGGTTGTTCGATGAAGACGGCTATCATGATAACCGGATACGATTCCGATTTGATCTTGTCGAGCTCGATCGTTCGATCCCAGCAGGCCAGGCATCCCTCGTCCGGTATCCAAGCGCGAGCCAGATAATTGCCCAGAGAGTTCAGAACGAGCTTGCTGAATCCGTTGCCGTGAAGCACCAGAGGCACCGTGTTGTAGACAATGTTCTGGAGATAAGCTTCCTCGCCTTTGAATCTGAGCTCCACGTCAGCTGCGAGACAATCGACAAAATAAGTAACCGACTGAATAAGTCACGATCATCAATAATTCCTCACAACGGATTCTGTTTGTGTTCCTCACCTACCGCACCGAAGAGGTTCTGGAATATTTCGGATTTGTGGTCTAGTTTGATCTTGTGTCGCGTTCGGACCTCCTCGTTTAGATACGCCATCGTGTAAAACAGCTGATCGTCCTCTTCGTCCTTGATAGACGCGTTGTTCAGGATCGTGTACAAATCGGACGCATATCCGATGAATCCTCCCGAGTTCAAGTATCGTTTGCCTCTCGATACGGGCGGATAGTTGTTCGCCAAGGATTTATCCGGCCAGCAGTATCCTTCCGCGGAGAACAAGATCCGAGCGTCGAACTCCTGAAATCGCTCGACGATGGCAGGTAAACCACCGAGAAATATCACGTCATAACTGAAAGTATAAACGATACATTCTATGCATTTCTCTCTGTGCGTCACACAAAGATTTTTTTTCTTCAGCGTCAAGTGTCAACCTGTCGGTGAACAAGACGATCCTCTTCTCATCGTTTTGATAATCCTCCAAGGCCTTTTTGAGAAGATTAATTTTGTATCCACCACCAGAATACCTCACAACATTGCCACCTCTCCAGGGCTCGCCGAATCCGAGGACTCTCAGGTTGTCGCGAAACCCATAGACCTCAACCGATCTGAGATACCTCTGGAAGCCATCCGTCTCGTTGGAGGCGACGGTAAATACCAGGACATCTAAAATACAAACTTATTCAATCAGTTATCGAAGATCGAAAAAAAATAAATGAGATTTATCAAAAAATATCAAAAATAAATCAAGTTTCGTAACTATTACATTCTCAGAAAATCTTTTTTGTTTTTTAAAGACGCTCTCTCGTTGAGAAACGACACAAAATATTCGCGATGAAAAACTGGAAAAAAATTGGAACATTTCTAGATGGAACATCTTTGTGTACGTTTGGAGAAGCGGCGTTGGCCGTTCCGTCATTGTTGTACTCAGCTCGGTGATCTCGTTAGCCGAGAGTGTCATAATGTCACGTCACGAGAAGAAGCAGCGCCCACGAGAGCCGCGGCACGTACGCCAGCCGCGCTGAGCATCCACTTGCGCAAGCCATTCGAGATATTCTTGGAACAAAGTAAGAGAGAAATGCTTCCAGAACTTTCCTTCCAAAAAACAATTTATTCAAAGGGAAGTCGCGAAGAACGATTTGTTTGAAGAGTCTCGCGCGAATCGAACATCGTGCTTGGTTGAAAAATTTACTGAGAAACTTGATGCGGAAACAATAATATGTTAATTCAGTAGCTGTTTCCTCGGTGAGGAAGAATAATAATTAGCGCGAGATAATTTTTGAATTACGAAGCAATTATCGCGCTAAGAGATAGATGCATTTTGAGGACTGGGACGTCTCGCGTCTGTAAGTCTCGTGTGGCGAGCAACGGCGGAAATGAAATGATAAGAACTAGATGCACTCGATCTAGTTACAACGCCGAGACCAGAATCAAATTAGTTCACGCTCTACAAATGAAGTAGTTTGCACGCAGCTGCGTATCATTACGGTATTCGATCATCATCGAGCTTCTTAAAATGATTCGCATTTCATTACACCGGTTTTCTTATCTTTATCGCGGAGAGAGAGATACATATTATATCGTTTATGTTGAAGCGGCAAAATAAAAAAAATGATATATAGTCGCAATGAGATTCCGCAATAAGAAGAAATGTGCTACTTATCGAGAGATCAACGCATGATCGCAACTTCCATAAATAGACCTAGTGACCCATATATCCCTCGTTATTCGAGTGCGAAAAATATTTTCACATTCCTGCGATTCTTTATATATATATAAAATTATTTACAACATGTATTTGTGCGTGTACTCTAACTAATAATAAATTACTGTTTTATAGAAGACGGAATCACAGTCGGAGCGAAAGAGAAGAAGATGGCAATTTATTCAGATCTCAGTGTTCTGATTCAAAGTACCACTTGTAGAATCAAAATAACAAAGTGCGCAAAATGCGCATACTTCGAAGAAAGTGAATTGTTTCAATTATTGAGCAGGAAGAGAAAGAGATGAGATTTTCTCTGTCAACCGCCCCGAGGTCGACGAACGATGACTTTCGCTAATACTTTTTCGCCGTCTTACGAAAAAAATTAATATAATTGCGTATTATTAAAACTCTCTTGCAAGACGATTCGTGGCTCATCGAAGAGATCAAAGAAGCTAAAATGGAATCCCGAAGCGTGGGATTCTCCTTAATGTGAACCAAAACTACGTGGGTGTCGAAAATGCACCAGGACAGGTTTACAGAAAAATAAAAGAAACAAAGAAGGAAGAGAGCTCTGGAACCAATACTTACATGTTCTTTGATATTAAAGTTCAAGTTTTTGTTCCACTATCTCATTGTATAAACAAAACTAATTTAATAAATAAATCTTTAAAATTCCACACACGTGTCGTTTTATATAATCCATTAAAAAATGTATCTTACTCCGTGTTAAAAAATTATAAAAAATAAACAGTTAGACCAGATTTTAAAATTTCTTTTCTTTACCTTCTCTAGTTCTTTTCTCAATACACGAACAAAGGTTTATCTAGTTTCGACTATTCAAATTAGAGCTAAAAACTAGAACATGTAAACTGTAATAGGGCTAAAAACTAGAACATGTAAACCCTAACAGTGTAACAGATCATCCGGAAATTCTGTGTACAATCCAGAACGTTCCAAAACAAACTCTCTTCACATCTTAATCCTTCGAAAAGATTCCACACGATAACATCCTTCGAACATCCTTTTGCGTTATTGCGGATGTTTAGGAAGTCAAGTGTGCGGTCTTCCTCTCTCTCTCTCTTTCTCTCTCTGTGTATCGATCTTCGCTGCGACACATACCGGCAAACGGATTTATCTGTTCCGGTTTGTCAAAAGGGCAAAATCGCATCGTACCGTTAACATCAGCTGCTGGTTCCTCGCTCACCACGTGGTACGTCAGGAAGACGCAGCACCACACGAGCCAGCATCCAATTCCCTTGCTGCGGAGCATTCTTGTTTCTCTCTCTCTCTCTCTCGTGCGCGCGAGTGCACCAACAGAACCCGAGGGTCACCGGCAACTCCGCACCGCTTCTCTGGGATATGCGCGTCCGTCACTTCGCGTCGCTCGGCGTCGACTGCGCGCCACCGAGCGTGCAGCCGACTCGGACCAGCAGAGCCGTAATCAGTGAATAACGGTGCCCATAGTACGTTGCAATTCTTGATGCATCATGAAAATCGTGCTCAAGTTTATAGAACGTGCGAACGTTCTCTTTAAGAAACGTCTTGTTCTCGTTGCCTAATTACGACTTTGAGATGATTGATTTTCTGTAAAAGGAGAATCGCTACTCGTCGACGACGATCGATCCACTTTATCGACGCTCACACTCGGTCGGTGATACGCACTAAGTATCGCCTGCCGATACTTCACAGCCGTTCATTTTTCCCGTTGCGGGAAAAATAAAAAATGTATCGGCTTACCGCATTCCATAAGAATTGCGCGAAAGCGTCAGTCTTCGATGTTCTATAAAAATGACACGCAAAACACTTGGAATTACGTAAACTTGAGGTGAAAACTGTGTGCTGGTACTTCAGTTGGTACTTGCGCAAGAAACCCTCAATTGTATCCCACTCTGTATCCTTTTTAAAAAATAAAATAGTTTTTGACACATTTAATTAAAAAGATAAAGATATTCTTCGGCAAAATTGATCTCCTGTAGATACGCGAATATAAAGCAATTTGGAAAGATGAAATTTTTAATCGTGACATAAACAGATTTAACTAACAATGCAAATATGAGAGATAAAATACCTGTTGTGTCAAGATACGGTGAGCAAGATCTCTTCGGCGGCTTGTATCGCTCGATCACGGCGAAATTGTCATCCGAATTGTTTTCCCGACATGAGAGATTGTTTGAAAGCACGTAAACGTCGTGATTCGACTTCAATTTGCACACCCTCTCATTACTCGCTGTGAAATCAGCGCAATGCGACAGCAAAATAATCAACCGCACTAATCTTCCGAAGACACTCCGCGTTTTCATGGTAGTAGCACCTGTGCTCGATAAATTGCCAATCTTGAAGCTTGTCTCTCGAGCGCCGAGTTTATCTTAATTAAAAAACAAAAAAATTGTATTATTCTTCTCCTTTCTCTTTTGACACAAATTATTTAATTTATATTATTCCATCTTGAAAATTTCTACGAAATTACTACAAACATCCACAAATATCGCGTCGCTTTTTAACAATTCCGCAGATATCTCGTGCTCTTATCGCATCGATTGCCGAATTACGTCGATCAGTATCGAATTTCGGACATTTATAGGAGAAAGCGGGAAACTCGAAAGCGAGACGTTCGATGCTTTTTGTTCGATTGAAAACAGCCACCCGTAGACTAAACCGTCGCACCGTGTCGACGTTTTTGTTCGTGTGATTTCCTATTCCGACCGAATGTGGCATCGTCGACCCGTGAAGTTGTACAATGAAACACGAATAAAACATTTTGTTCGAAAGCCATATAGACATGTACACGTTATATACTTTTCTTTTGTTTTTTTTTAAATGTATCCAGAAATATATTCTTTAATAAAAAATACGCTACCGTGAATGTAGGTAATTGAGTTACGTGAACCAACCGAGCTAATGCTCAACAAATCAAATTAACCACCAACTTAATACAATTACTTGGACAACGATGTGGACGATCCTGAGGCTTCTTCAATGTTGTCAGAAATCGTTTAACAGTTTTCATGTGTCGATCGTCGGTGGCGCATTTCTTTTTTTCTGGATTGAAACTCCGCGCCGTACCACTTGAGACCGGCAAAAATGGGCAAAGACGATTCCGAAACCACTGCCTTGAAGAAAGAGCTCGAAGACCTCATTAACAAGTGCAAGGTTTCTTTTTGGCTCCTTTCTTCAACTGAATTATTTATATAGTATTACGTTATATAAATGTTTGATATACGCAAAACCGCGCGAGATTCTCTGATGTTCTTCGTTATTCTTCTTTCATATCTGTCCCGTTTTATCAGGAAGATCAAAAGAAACAGCAGGATACGACATTGGAGGAGGCGTGCAGTGGAGTGGCGGATGCTCCGAAAGTTAAACTGTCGACCAAGAAGCTTCTCAAGGGCCACATCAATAAAGTCAATTCGGTGCACTTCAGTGGCGATAGTCGGTCAGTTTTAATCAATAGCAGTTTTTCCCTCGAATCATTGAATCGTAAAAAAACAACGCGTACTTATACGTTCCTTTCGCTTGACTCTCGTAGACATCTTGCTTGTTTTGTCTGCGCAGACATTGCGTGAGCGGATCGCTGGACGGGAAGTTGATCATCTGGGATACGTGGACCGGTAACAAGGTGCAGGTCATCCCGTTGCGCTCGGCCTGGGTCATGTCCGTGGCGTTCGCGCCGAGCGGCAACTTCGTCGCCTGCGGCGGCATGGACAACATGTGCACCGTCTACGACTTGAACAATCGCGACTCCACGGGATCCGCGAAGATCGTGAGAGAGTTGCTCGGTTACGAGGGATTTTTGTCGTCCTGCAGATTCCTGGACGACAAGAACATCATCACCGGATCTGGCGACATGAAAATGTATCTTAACGTAACGTTAAAACAAAAAGCAGATAGCAATTATTTTATGAGTTAATTAATGACGGTGAACACCTTGCGCGTGTCTAGTTGCATATGGGACCTCGAAGCCAACAAGAAGACAACGGACTTCGAGGCGCACGCGGGCGACGTGGTGAGCATCAGCTTGTCTCCCGACGGCAACACTTACGTTACCGGTTCGGTCGACAAAACTTGCAAGTTGTGGGATTTACGGGAAGAGAAAACTAAACAAACGTTTTTCGGCCATGAAGCTGATGTGAATTCCGTTTGTGTAAGTTTTCCGATAACGTATTTCGCGAGGATTCGTTGCGCGTTATCTTTGTCAATATTGTTCACGTTGCACAATTCTCAATTTGTTCTTCTAGTATCATCCCTCCGGGCAAGCTTTCGTGACAGCGTCTGAGGACAAGACGGCAAGACTGTGGGACTTCAGATCCGATCAACAGCTGGCCACGTACAAGCCACCGAACTCGAATCCTGGATTTACATCGTGCGGCCTGTCTCTGAGCGGTAGATACATATTTTGCGGCAGCGACGATAATTCCATTCACATATGGGACTTGCTGAAGAACCAACACAACGGTGAGTTTAATTTATCTTTTATTAATTGAATAAAATAAATTTTTTTATACTTCTTGTTGTGATCGTATCTCGCTTAATGATATTCGTAATTTTAGATATGTGGAATAAAATAGTGTTTTTGTTTTCTCTCGTATATAAAGGTGTCTTGTCAGGCCACGAGAACAGAGTGACGTCCCTCAGCGTCGCCGGCAACGGGATGGCTGTAGCCAGCTGCTCCTGGGATCAGCATGTACGAATTTGGGTGTGAACGTAACAAGACTTGTTATACGCAAAAAAATTTAAGCAGTCAATGAAAACACTGGAAGAAAAGTATATTGAGTTGCTCGGAAAATTCGTAGCGTTTCTTAATAAATGCGCGCAGATACTAAAAACATCGCATATACAGCATTTACAGAAGTTAAATTATGCGAGTCGACTGCTCTCTTTAAACGTTCATTAAAAGAATAAACTACTTTACCAAACAACTCAATATTACCAAAAAATACATTGATATCAAAAAACCTTCGATCGATTCTTCTTACACGAAACCTGCACAGACAGCCTTAATCAAGTTCTCGCCGACAAACGAGAATGCTGCGTTCAGTCTATAATTACAACATAATCGATATATCGTTAAGCGTATTAAAATACTTTCTTGCTACTTGCATTCATTGTAGACTAAACACACACACGAAAAAAAGGTTACAATTGAAAAAATGCATTGAAATATATCTTACACAATTGTGTGTGATACAACATAAGAAGCTGCAACTTGTGATGTTACCAGTATATTCCATCGTAAATAAACAACAAATTATCTCATCCTTAAAAATGCGGCATTGAATATAATTCGTGAATTCATGAAACACATCGATGTTTTACAGCGCAAATTGCACATTGCCTGTTATTTATTTTCTACAACATAGATCATATTACACGATTTATTCCTATCGATGCTGCAGAAAAAGTGCGTTAAAAAAATCGTGTTTCGTGAAATTCATTTGTAATAATGAAATATAATAAAGATTTGGTATGTTTGGCTTTGTAGGAGTGAAGCGAGGGCGTCAAAAATTTTTTTTTTTTTTTTTTGTTCTCTTTGCATAGACGGCGAATACGCCGTGTGATTGTATCATATATATATATATATATATATATATATATATGTGTGTGTGTGTGTGTGTGTGTGTGTGTGTGTGTGTGTGTGT
>QVNZ01001825.1:0-16630 GCA_014825645.1 Pseudomyrmex dendroicus
AGGATTACGTACTTTTGACGCAGCATGCGATCGTAGTGTTTTTGAATTGTATTTATGACGGCTTCAACGCCAATTGAGCTTGCGCCGTAAACACTCGAGAACACCTTCGCGCTGTCCTGATAGCGTATGCCATTCTCTTTGACCGCGTCCAGTAACAGCCTTGTGATTTAAACACATACATATGTAATAAACTTGCAAGTTGCATCACCGACACAAATGTCAAAAGCATTTGCTGTATGTAATTGAAAACTTGTTACTTGGGTTACGACTTACTTTTCTAAAAGTTTTCTATTTTGTGAACACGCCAGCGAATTAAGAATCACAAGTTTGTCTGAGACGACATTGCTGTCTAAATATTTCTTCCAGAGCAGCGTGTAAGTGGTGTTTGTAGCATCCAGCTTCATTGCCGTGCAATAAACGACGCTGCGATAATTTGGTGGTACTCTATAGAAAAAAAAAAAAAAAAAAAAAATTACACATTTCAAAGCGTCTAATATTGTTCTGTTATAAATCTGTTGTAATTTTATAAATGTTCCACGACTAAATAATCAACACGGGATTTTTCTGCGCACACTTTGCGCAAATCTTGTGCTAAACATAGAACGTACGTGTTAATCTGGAACAAGACTTACGGTATGTTCTCGTCAAACTGATCCTTAAAATATCTTAGAGCGCGATATTTACAGTCTTTTACATCGAACTCACAGGCCCATTTGCGAGTGTGCATTCTTAGCAAAGTGGTTTCATAATCGTCGTCTTTTCTATCATTGAAGCCCAATTGTTCGTAAAGCGGTTCGATAATCGAACCGACATATTTCTGGAAAATATCACATTTTTCACATAGTTTTTAAGTAGTACACGTAATTGTCTACTACTTTTTCTGGTAAAAAGTGCTTGAATAAACATGTAAAAATTAATAAAAGACGATTAGAGAAACGTAGTAACTTAAAGAAAAAAGAAAACATAGTAACGAAACTGTTGCCGAGAAATGTCGGTTATTCGAGCAACAAGAAAACCACACCTTGTACAAATTTTCCACCACGCCTCCTCGGATACGATCGTTTAAATAAGGAAGATTGTTATAGAATGCGAGCCACGGTAGATAATTGGTTTCTTGTTTTAAGTATTCTATAGCTCCTAAAACTCGTGTGTAAGAGACATAGCCTGCTCTTGCAAGATTAAAAAGATCATCAATTAACGCCGCGCGATTGATCTCGTGGATGGTGTTGTAATCACTGGATTTCAAACGGTCGATCAGAGTCCCCCAATGAGTGCCGTAATTCACGCGATAATATCCTAAAAAAAAAACACACAAACGTTCGCGTTTACGCGAATTCGAAATGGCGAGCGCATTTTAGAATCTTAATTTCTCAATGTTGTTCTGATTACCCGATTGCTGCACGTTGAGTAGCATGAATGTGCCTGTTATATTAAACGTGTGCGTGTTTTCTTTCAGCCACAACTTCGGCGTGGTGTCAACGTAATCCAATTGATCGGAAAGTACCCATGTGATCGGAATGGACCATACATCAAAATCCTTATCGTTAGAATTGCGCTCAGATTTCTTGAGATAAAAACGTTCTTGTTCCAAAAATATGGTAGTTATATTGTCGTACGTTTTGACGGTGACGTGAACAACAGGATAGCCGGCTTGAGTGGTCCATTTGTCCCAAAACGCCTTAACGTCGTGCTTGTCTTTCACTTGCACTTGCAACGCTTCGTATAAATCCTTCGGCGTGACGGAATCGTACTTTCTACAATTTTTTACGTTTCTCATGTCATTTACAAAATTTAGTTGCACTAGGATAGAATTTAGAAACTAATTACAAAAAAAAATATATGTACATCTATATTTGTATTGCAATATTACAGACTCGATTAACGCGCTTGACACAACCGGTGAGTAAAATCAAGCAATTCGGCTGTGCAATAAAAAAAAAAATACTTGCTAAAGTCTAAAAGAAAAAGATTATCAAAATACCTTTTCTCGAGATAATATCTGAACGCCTCGTACAGCACTCTTGTTCCGTATGTTTTCTCCATCATTCGCAATATACTGGCACCTTTGGCGTAAGTAATTGTGTCGAATATACTTCGAATTTCGGTGGGACTGTTCACGGTATGGCTCAATGGATGCGCGGACGACGAACTGTCCGCTCTCAACGCGGAGTGTAATTCGTCCACAACGAATTGCGATTCCATTGCCGTATTGTTCAACACCTAAAAAGTAATCAAGTAGTCAATTTTTGTTTTCTCGAATGTATTACAAAATTTTATTTTCATTATTTAAATGAAATGTTTTTGTTGTAAAACATTTCTAATTGCCACAGCAAAATAGATAAAACATTAAGAAATATATTACTCATATACGCGATTTAAAAAAAAAAAAATAATAGAAAAGCGTTTTTTCTTCGGCAACTTTATATTATTCTCTTGAAAAAAAAAAAGATCAAAACGTCGAGTAATATTATTTGTTTTAATTTACAACCCCACCACCGCCCGTGGATCATCAGCTTATTGATCATATCAGAATTATTATCCTCTTGTTTGAAAAAAAAAAAAAAAGATATTTATTTGTGAAACGAGATAGAAATATAGTCAATTTCGTGCCAAAAATCCACATGTAATACTGATAAAGCGTTTCAATTACGTACGCGAGCAGGTGCGTGATACTCGAAGTATCTGGCAAATCCCTCGTTCAACCACAGATAATCCCACCACGTGGGCGTAACCAGATTGCCGAACCATTGATGGGAAATTTCATGGGCTATGACGTTTGTGATGGTTTGCTTGCTCGTTATCGACGATTCATCTTTGTCGTACAACAAATTCGATTCTCTGTACGTCACAAGTCCCCAATTTTCTCCCGCGCCTGACGGGAAATCCGGCAGCGCGACCATGTGCAGCTTCGAGAGTGGATACAGTTGGCCGAACGTGTTCTCGAAGAAATCAACGAGCGGCGACATCACGGACAGAGCGTAAGACGATTGATTAATGGCGTTGGGCCGTGCGAGCACCCCATATTCCCTGCTTTCTTTAGTAGTGTAATTCGCGAGCTTGAAGTCGGAAATAATAACTGCCACCAAATACGTCGACATTTTCACCGTCTCGCGGAAGCTGTACACCTCGGAACTGTTGTTGCTGCAAAAAAAAAAAAAAAAATGAATCTCAAAAAGCGTATTTACAGTTTAAATAAAACATGATGACAAGTTTCATGTATTCGAAAAAAAAAATCACGAAATCGAAAGAGAATCACTTTTGGCAACTACTATGCTACGTTGACTCTTTAAAAATACGACAAAAAACTAAAGAGAAAAATAAAATTCTGAATTTATTCGCGTACAGTTCTGTGTTCCGCTCCGTGTTGCTGTAAGCGGTGTAACCTGGTGGCACAATAACGTGCACAGTGAAATTCGCCTTCAGTCCTGGTTCGTCGAAGCAGGGAAACATTCTTCTCGCCCCGACGGGTTCCAAGTGCGTAGCCGCGAGCCGTCTAAGGCATATATATATATGCCAAAATATAAAAGTAACTTTTCTCGCAATAAAATAACATTCGAGAGAAAGACAAGATATTTAATTAATATTATATTTTGAGTTGTGGATATGTATAACAATACAAACGTCTCTTTTCCATTGTTATCTCTGTACGAGCTCTTGTAGAAGCCGCGAAGCTCCGGCGGATTCATGTAACCCGTGTATTCGATTTCGATAATCAGTTTCGTATCAACGGGCAACTCTTCTGCGAGATCGATTATGAAGAAGTCGTATTTGCTCATGGTCGTATTCTTCTTAAAATCTTTCAGTGTGTTATTCGCTTTCACGGTCAGCGAGTCGTGTGTGATATTCACCGAGTGCAGAACGATCTGCGACGTCGGAGATTTAACGTCAGCCTCGATCGTCACGTTTCCGTTGAACGTGAAATTTTCCATCTCGAGATTTGGCGTGATGTAAATCACGTATTTTGTGGGTCTTATGTCTTTGAGTAGACGATAATTGAATTTATTTTCGGTATGAACCCGCAGCGATGCAACAATAGATTTCGATATTATGTTAAATCGCAGCAACTCGTACTTGGCGATCCTCAGCGAGGATTCTAGAGATTTTTGTATCGACGCCAATTTAGTTTTGTGCTTCTTTATGAAGCTCTCGAATTTGTTAACCAATCTGAACGTGGAGAAACGCTGCGACGCCCCGTCGAGGATGCTGGCTATCGTACTCTGTCCTTCGTAGCTAACAAAGTAATTCACAAGTAATTTTGTTTTGAAATTATATAAAACATTGATATATTAAAATTAAAAAAAGACTACTGGTCTTTTTTTAATTTTATAATTTGAGGCTATTTTGTAATTATTAGTATTAATATATTAAATTGTTAAACTTAAATTACAATTTGATAATATTGTATTACAATTTGATAATTAATACGGACAACTTACTATTTCTCCATCTCTTTGTGATGTTTCTCAACGAAATCGAGTATGAACTCGGCACCGTTCAAGCCGGAATTGTAAACGGCAGCGAATACGCTTGTGCTATCTTGTTTGCGAATTCGGCTGGTTTCGTAGCCTGCGATGGCGTATCCTAGATATCTAAATTTAAAAAAAAAAAAAAAAATTAAATATACATTATTTCAAGAGAGGATTTGTCTTTTAAGTCAAAGCTGCAAAAGCTGATGGAAAAGTTCGGTCTCTAGTTCCCGACTCGTCACTTCGGACAAGCATTTATCTACGTCAAGCATCCGCGTTTTTCAGTTTGCTAGATGTTGCGGCGCTAATTCTGCATTCTCACTTTTCCAAAATGTTGACGTTCTCGCTGCATCCGAGAGCGCTTATGATCACCGTTTGATCAGCCGGGTAATTGGACGTGTAATACTTGTTCCATAAAAATTCCCAGTCCTCGGGAGTGCCATATCTCATTGCCACGCAGTACGCTGCGGTCCTTTCATTCGGTTCGATACTGTGAAAATTAAAAAAAAAAAAAAAATTTAAACAGCATGACGTTAAGTGAAAGATAAAGCTAATAATAAATTAACGACACAGACAAGTTTAACGAATAAACAAAAAAAAGTTTGCACATCGTAAAAAACTATTTAAGTTAATATTTTTCTTTCCGAATTGTTTCCATTGCGTACATAGTTGTGTCGCATATACATATGTGTGCATAAAAAGCAGAATGGAAAGCAGTTTGAAAATTCTTACGGGATTGAATTTTGCCTCCACTTTTTGAATTTGTACAAATAAGTCGTTAAACATTCCTCGTCCTCTAAATTCAGGCAGGCCCAATTATTTAACTCCCGTCGTAATAAGACCGTTAATCTGTCATCGTCCGCCTTATCTTCGTACCCCAATGCTTCGCGCCTGCCGCTGATAAGAGATAAAACGTATTTCTAGAAGCAATAAAATTACGAAAACAATTAGCTAAGATGCCTTCCGAAGACGCGCGGGTCATTTATTCTAATTTGTCATAAGTGCATGCGGTAAGAAAACAAGTTTTCGTTACATCAGCTCACAAGTCAACCAACCTTGAACAACGAATGATCTTTGTTCCCGACAAATTTCTTATTTAAATAATCTAAGCCGCCGAATGCCGCTTTGAACGGCAGGTAATTCGTTTCTCGTGTAAGATACATCAAGCCATTCAGAACCGTATCGTAATCTTGATAACCAGCTCTGCCCAGATTTAACAGATCGTCGACGATACCGGCTCTGTTCAACACATGAATTTCTTCGAACTTGTCGCTGTTCAAGATATTGAAAATTCGCCGCCATCCATCTTTATCATATCTTACGCGATAGAAACCTGCGATAACATAACAATATATTAACGCAATATTCAAATAAGAGATTTCAAGTGTGAAATGATTTTTTCTTTTATTCGCGACACACATCAGACTTTATATAATCTCTGCAGGTTGTTGCGCGACAAGCGCATTTTGCTAACCCGATGATTGAAGGTTGAATATGACCCATTCTGTGTCGTTGACATCTACGGGAATTGTCTCAGTAACTTTTTCAGCAGACAGCCACTGTTGTGCGATCGTGTGAGTAAAGTTTGATTTGGTTTGTGTGGTCCACGTGAGAGGAACCCACCAAGTCACATTTTTCAAAGTGTTGTCCAGATTTCTCAGAAGAAAGCGCTCTTGGGTGACATCAATGGTTTTGTTTTTAATGGCTACCGACACGACGGGATATCCGGCTTGCGTGGTCCAGGTGTCCATTATTGCTTTTACAGATATTTTTTGACTCGAATTTAATTTCGTCACGTGATCTTGTATTGCTTTCCACAAAGCATCCGGATGACCTAAACCTTTATCTTTACTAAAAAAAGAAATTTTGGAGTAATAATAATTGTAATATTTATTGTTACTTGTCCACATTATTGCTACTTCATTGCATTCAAATTTCAATCTCTTTTACAAATTATTTGATTCGACAACGTCTCAACAAACTGAAGTCTCAAATTGAGGGCACAATTAAAATCTACGTATATTTTCGATGTAACTTCTTATAACATTTACTTGTCTCTTATATAGCTGACTAATGCAGGTCGAAAAACGAGGCTACCGAAGGTGAGACTCATCATACGAACAACGCTGGCTCCTTTTTGATAGGTAATGCTATCTCCCATACTCCCGATTTGCGACTGACTAAAAACCTCACGAGTCATCGGACGGGAAGATTCAAGACCGTCCGTTATTAATGCAGGCTGATGTTGTTCGACTACGAATTGCTGTTCCATGTTCCACGACGGCTCGATCTACGTGTCAACAATGCAAATCTAAACTCCTGCCTCTCTTTGAATTTCTTCTAACACTGTTCGCGTCGTTAATTCAAGATGATCGTTTTTTAAATTTTTAAAAGACTATTAAACGTAACAAGCGAACAATCAAAGAATAAAGGAATATGTTTTAAATTGAAAGTTTTACAGATGTTTTTAAGTCATTAATTCGTTTTATTCGACTGTTGCGCTTGACTTTAAAACATTTAACTCTTTCTCTCTTACTTCTGCGGTCGCGAAGTATTGGAAGTATCTGGCGAAAGCTTCGCTGAGCCAGAGATAGTTCCACCATTCGGGTGTCACCAAATTTCCGAACCACATGTGCGTGATTTCGTGAACGACCACGGAGGCCGCGCTCTGGTGCGCCAGCGCCGACGATTCGTTCTTCTCGTACAGCATCCGAGACTCGCGATACGTCACCAGTCCCCAATTTTCCATGGCACCCGCTGAAAAATCGGGCACAGCCACCATGTCCATTTTGTCGAGATTATATTCCTGTTCGAACATACGTTCGAACATTTTGAGAGCTTTGACGCCGATCGTCAACGCGTATTCGCTCTGTTGGACAACGGACGGCCTGGCCCATGTCTTAAACTGTTCCGAATTGTTGAGAAATTCAAATTTCGAAATAACGAACGCCACTAAATAAGTGGACATGGGAATACTCTCGTGAAAGACATCCCAGACTTTGTTGTTGTTCTGTCTTAAAAAAAAAAAAAAAAAAAAAAAAAAAAAAAGATGCTGAACGCGTGAACTTACCCCGGTACGGTCATTTTCAAAGGCATATTACTGAGACAAGTGTACTTTTTCTCTCTTAAGATGCGAATGATAAATTTTGCCTTGAAACTCGGCTCGTCGAAACACGGAAAAGCGCGTCTCGCGTGAGTGGTTTGAAATTGCGTCGCGACCAGCCATCTGTGAAATTTTCACAAGCAAAGATCCGATTATGCGAATCATTTCAATTACAAATCAATTACGAACAAACACCGAAATCAACGTGCTTAACTCACTTGAGCTTCCCGGTTTCCTCGTCGTAATAGGAACTTCTATAAAATCCGATCATGTTGTCTTTTATAAATGCCAAGTAGTTAAAAGCGATTATCACCTTTTCTCCTTTTTTAAGAATTTCAGGGATGCTGAGAGTGAATTTTTCAGTAATGTTGTCGTATTTGTGCGTGACACCGTTAATATACGTGTCGTTTCGTATAACGCTCACGGGATGGAAGATTTTAAGATTTTCCCCTATGTGCAGCGTAATTTCCCGCGTGTCATTCTCTATTGAGACACTGATTTTCACAATGCCGTCAAATTCAAAGGGTTCTGAATTCAAATATGGCAAGAGCATAATCTCGTACAAAATAGGCTTGACAGACGTTGGCAGTCTGTAGTCGATGAAGGTGTCATTTTGTGAGAAATCTGTAGTTGGCGTAAGTACATCTAGAGAAATATAGAATGGCTTAAAACACTCAATTATTTTCTTGAACACAGATTTTTACAAATTATTATGTTTGTAAAATAGTGTGTGTGTGTGTGTGTGTATGCAGTTTATTATAGTAAAAGACAATATCTCTTTGCAAATAAATGTATCTTGAAAAATAAAGTAAATATAATAAAAATGTAATATTACAAATATATGTATTCTATGAAATATGTGAAAAAAAAACTGACTGTTACCTTCATCGAAATTTAATTTGTCCGCTGCGCCACCGTACAGAAATATTATAGTGCAAAGTAAAAGATATTTCCAGAACATTTTTATCTGAAAGAAAGATAATTGCAATCGCATATAATTTTTATTTAAATTGTGCAAAGAAGTTAATCGCAAATAGATATACTGATTATTTCCTCATGCAGTTATCAATTAAGCTAACTATGTCATATTTGATTCAACGTTTTTATCGATACGCATCAGGCGATATCTCAAAATGTGATCTGAAGAGTGAAACTATGTTCCACTTACCTTCGTTCAAATATTGCATTTATTTAGAATTATCGCTTTTTCATTGCTTTAGTTCTTGATAATCGCCTCTGTATGCAACTAGAGTTAGTTAACAATAAGATAAACGCGCGCGCGCGCGCGTGCACGTTCTCTATAGCACACTACTGCGTTTTAAAACGGCTAATTTATTTTTCTTATTATATATCACGTTTCTGTACAACTTAAAACAACGTCGGTGTAGAAATTTTGTCACACACACGCGATATTCAATTATCACAGCACATATCCAAAGATGCGCGATACGTGCGAACGGTTTTCAATCAGATTTCAGACTGACAGATTGTCAATCAGGTTTTTCTTTTTATTGCGATCTGTACTATCACTATCTTATCAAGTTTATTATTAGTGATATCATCACTTTCTATAAAAACTATGTTATCGCTTTTTTTTATAAAATAACACAATGCGCTATTACAATTTAACAATTTAATTGAGATAGAACAACAGTTGCAATAAAAATATAAAAAGCTTTAGATTAGAATACTTATTGTTAAACGATTATCAAGTATACTATAAACGACAAAAGGCGTGTTAATCGTAGACCTAGTTAAAATAATGATCTAAATTGAGATAAACTTTTGCTCAAATTCCAAATAACGTAAATTAACTTTTGTCTAAGTAGAAAAGAAGTTTTTATAATGACAAATATTATTTGGACTTTGTTTGACTAATCAAATATATTAAATATTATCACTAAATTAATATAGATTAAATATTATCACTTGCGATAAAATTTGCTTTCATCAATTGTTATCATCTGAAATCACAAAAACATAATGTAATACCTTTGTTGGATATTGTATTTTTGTAAGACAATTTATAATAAAATAAGATGATTTGCTCATTAGAAGGAATAACAAGTTTATTATAGATAACCGCGAATATAAATAAAACGAACAAAATAAATATGTGTGCAATAAAAAAAAAATTAGGGACACTGTTCTATATTAAAAATTAATAGATTGAAGAAAACATTATTACCAATGTAAAAGAGATAAAATGTCTTGTTTATATCATTTAAATAAGAATATTGTATGTCACATGAAAAAGAAGTATCAGATGATGTAATAAATTATAAGAGCCTTTATACATAAATCGTAATCAATTCTTTTGCGTTTAAAAATATTTGTTTGTAAAAATATATTGTAGATGTTCACCAATTATTACTTTATCTAATCTTAACCGACGATTGAAATGTCAGATACACATATGTATAAAAAATTATCAAAAATTAATGTTGATATCAAAAATGTATCTCGTGTTTCAAAAGCACGTGAAATTGTTTGGAACGCTTAAACATTGACGCTTAAAAATTACATCTCTGTTTTTTATTGAAATTTATTAGAATTTAAAGAAATGTGTAGTGATAAACACAGACGGTAAATGGTTGTGTCATCAAAGAGTACAATACAATATAATATCGAAAGAGAACAATAAATAATATCGACTTATTTTTATCTATATATGATCGAAAAAAAGTGACAGATATCTCTAATGTGATGGTATTTTTATTCAGGCAAGTGTGAACTTCTGTGTTCTAACCATGAGCGAATATTGTTTATTGTTGATTCTATCATGGGTAAATTCTGCTCTTGAAGTTTTATGAACTTCGGTCTAGAAATTCTTTTGCCTGAAAAAGAAAATATTTTAAGTTTATTAGATTATATGAGAATATACACAAACAAGAGAGATTATATATATACACGCACACATACAATTACTAATAAAAACTAACAAACAATTGATATATATAAGATATATAAAAACAAATTTACGTACCTTTTGGATTTGTTTTCTAGAAACGAGATTCCAATTCACATTATATAACAACTCTGTAACATTGTCCGTAAATCTGAAATAAAATTTAATTAAAACTAATGTGTGAGATTTAACATATTCTATCTCTTATAGTGATTTTTTCACATTAAGATAAGGATTTTAAAATTAAAATTAAAAAATAGATATAAGATCATTACATGGCTGTAAGCTTGTCCCAGTGATTTATGACAAACTCCATCGCGATGTCGATGTTTGGATAACCTCCATCTAATACGGAATAGAGCACACGAATGATATCTCTCGGTTCTAGTGGCTCCTCCGCTATGGTCATATTTAAAAATTTTTCAATAATAGTTGCGTTCTTGGACTGTCCGAGACAGTACACGAGCGGTTCGGAGTGATTTCGATACATGTAAAAGAGTTTATTCCACGTAGTTTCATTTGCAAGCTTTATGCCGTTGTAAAATATCCAATCCTTTTTGTACGAAAGTAGAGAACTGAAACACAAATTTTATATAAATATAGAAAAAAAATCTATCTTCTTCCAATATTCATCTCTAACAAATGAATTAATCACAAGTTTTTAATATGACAAATAAATCTAATGCGAGCAAAATGTTGAAAAAAGTGTATTTTATTTCATGTATATAAAATCTGAATTTTTGTGACATTTTTTTCCCGGGTGTTGTTTTTTCTATTTTTAATTATCTAAAAATACAAGAGAATTTGACGGTCCTATGTACAATTTCCATATTCCATCGGTTGTTTACTATGCAATTTTTTTTTCCGAAAGCAAACACGCAAATTCGCTATTAATTACCGAGTGTAAAGTGAAAGAGTTGTATCGCTTGGTAACGCATCCCAATAAAGTTACATTGGGATGAATCGAAAGCTTTTTGGTTAATCAAATTTTAACACTTTGCTGGAATCGGAAATTAGAAACAAAAAAAAGATCGATATATCGATATGCGATATATATCGATATGCGATATTATGATATTTGCATAGAAAAATCTTATTCCTGCTCATAATGCTACTTAGTATAGTAGTATTACGTACTATTGCAACAAAAATATTTTGTATCAACGCGATCTACGTTAAATTTTCAATATTTTATAAAAATGTATTTATTTTGTTAAAGATTTAACAAATAGCGTTTAACTTGGCAAGTGAGAAGTTACGCAATGACTTCATGCGTGAAGTACTCGATATTTATATGCTGACTCATTCATTATCTTACATCTCGAAAATTTTATTGCGCGTTGAACTTGGCGCGAGGCAATACTTTGCTTCTTGATATATATTTTATATGTAATATAAAATATATTTACTTGTTTGTCATTGAATTTTCCAAATATGCGATTAATTGATCATGAGCCTCTCGTAAGCATACGGGATGACCAAAGGTACACGCTTTCTTAAGAATCCTGTGTCGCATCAGTTTTGTGAGATAATCGTCATTCGGGCGATTTTGTATACCCACACTGTCTATAATATTGTTCATCGAATCGAAAACGTACGACTGCAATATATAAAGTTTTATTAATTCCTTAATGTGTTCGTAATCATGTATATAAAAAAGATCCATCTTAGAAAGTCTACTGCTACAAAAACTATAATAATTAACTGTGTATCTACGCTTTGTAAAATTTTAATTAATTAATTATAAAATTTACATTAAACAGTTTGCCTGCTCCGTTATAACCAAAATACTTGCCGGCATCCTCAAGAATTTCAAATAACGGATACCACGCTATGTAATCTGTTTCGCGTCGCAGATATCTTGTGATTTCCATGAAAAGTCTGGGTTCCAACTTGTCCGACAACACCAAGTAAATCGCGTCGTTAATTATTTGGGCGCGATTCAGCGCGTGTATCTTTGTGTAATTTTCGGAATCCAGATAATCAGCGATTTTCAACCAGTTCGCCGTGTCGTAATTTACGCGATAGAAACCTGCAACATAATCGAGAGAAAATTTTTTTTTGTTGTTACTTCTGCGAACAACTGTTAGATTTGCAATCTTACCAGTATGCTGAATATTAATCATGATCCAATCTTCCGGATCAATATCTTCGATCACGAGCTCCTTGGAATCCGGCGATAACCAGTGCGTGGCCAAGGTTGATGCAAAATCCGGATTGCTACGAGTTGCAAAGTTGATCGGAACCCACCACTTTTTGTTCGCAATGTTCGCGTCGATATTTTCGTACGTATTCAGTTTTTCGTACGGCTGAAAATACTCTTGCGTGATCGTCGTCCTGTTGGTAAGAGGATCTGAGATCACCGTGACAAGCGGATATCCTTTCTGTCCGATCCAGGAGTTCATTACCTCGTGGACTTGGAACTTAATCGGAACTGTTGATTCGTCGAGTGTATCTTGCAAAGCGGTCCATAAATCTTCGGGATCTGCCACGCCGTACTTGCTATTTTAAATAAACAGTTTGTTTCTTCGTAAAAGTTTGCTAATTATAATTTTATGAAAACTCAAAACATTTACAAGAAACATTTTTGCTACTAAAAATTATAATAATTTTATATAAACGCGATATTTTTTACTGACTGCGCCTTAAGATATTTAAGAAGTCCCGCGTGAAATACGTCATCGGATACGCAGTGTGACAGCATCCGCAGAAACAGAGCAGCTAAAACAACAATCATATTTTTTTAAGAAGAAACACGTTGAAAATTCATTAAAAAATTGCTACATTGTGAGCGAGTTTGTTTAATTAATTACAAATATATCTGTACCTTTGCGTTTGTTAAGATTTTGTGTAAATTTCGAGTCAATTTCTTCGACGGTGTTGGGCACGAAGTCAAGAGGTCTTATGTTCCTGAAGCTTTCGGTGACCAATATCAGATTTAGTGTTCTCACCGAAAACCATTCCGTAAATCGCCAATCTTTGTACATCTAAACAAAATAACTACTCGATATTCGTGCAGATATTCTTCTGCGCATACATTTAATTGCATTCAATTTAGTAGAAATCAGATAATAGTTTTATTTATGATATAAAATCACAATTGCGATATAAACTTATTCTATATTCTCTACCTTGTCGGCGAAATAATATGAGAAGTATTCGGCTAGACCGTCGTTTAACCATATGCTGGTCCACCAGGACGGGCTGACGACATTACCGAACCACTG
This sequence comes from Pseudomyrmex dendroicus, assembly GCA_014825645.1. NCBI lineage: Eukaryota > Metazoa > Arthropoda > Insecta > Hymenoptera > Formicidae > Pseudomyrmex > Pseudomyrmex dendroicus. The sequence goes on from QVNZ01001825.1 coordinate 13,705, forward strand.
GTAGGTCGACTGCTGAACTATGTTTTCTACGATTCTGTACAATCGGTCAATGGGACTGTTTCTGTCGTGCAACATCATAGCTTCTCTACAGATAAAAAGAATTGTAACGCGTGTAAAACATTTATTGTACGTTTGCAGTTGCGTGGATTTTGCTCACACGCATGACATTACATCACTAGGTTACCTGTAGGTGATGAGACCCCAACTCTTCGTGGTCCTAATGTGAAAACTGGGAAGCGCAACGTGATCGATTTTGGCCAATCGAACGGAACTGTTAATGTATCTTTCCAGTTCGATCGCCGCTTTCTCGGCTACGTCGAGTGCGAAATTCGCGGAGGAAATTGCGTTGCCCCGACTCCAGACGTTGACGGTCCCGTCGGAATTGCTTATGTTACGAAAATCGAACACCAGGAAACCGACTGAGTACGTCGATATGACGGGCGTAACTTCGAAGTGCGTCCAGATTTTTCCATCGCTCTCGTCGATTTTCGATTGATCGGAGACCGGCATGTTCGAGACGGCTGTGTGATTGCGGTGGTGCTTGATAGCGATCTTAAAAGTAGCCTTCATCGCGGGCTCGTCCCAGCAGGGAAAAGCGGCGCGTGCGTCGGTTCCCATAAAATTCGTGACGGCAAACCATCTGTCGAAAAATGTTCATGGCTAAAAACAACATTATTATAAAATATTCTGAGAAATTGTTGGTCATTTTTATCAGCAAAAATGTTCATGTAAACTTGTGTGTTCTACATCGAGCGGTTTCCGAGGTAGTTCGAATTTTGCGCGCAATATTGCCACCTGCTGACGCGCTGTTCAGCGCGTCTGTTGACTTTAACACAGAAGTGTTGTTAAAAATGCCGCACACGCAAACGTCGAATATATGCAGATATGTTTATAGCTTCTGCGATGGTAGTGTTGCAACTGCTGTTGAAGAATACCGTTGACGTTTTCTACGCGCAAAATTCTCGATCGTAGAGTGATCGAATCTTTCCAAGGTTTTCGATACATTGAAAGCGACGCTTCTCAGTGCTTGGGTTTCATTTAAACAAGGACATCAACAAGATGCGGAGAAATAGTAAGGAAAACAAGAGTTGAAAAACGCATTGCTGTTGAAGATGAAATTTTTAAAAATTTATTACAAAAAGTGTGTCACTCGGACAATGAATTATTAGAAAAAGCATGTGGTACCTTTTTTTCATCAGTAATTTCGCAACTGCGCGTTCGATCTCGGAAACCGTTCGAATTGGAATACGCGTTAATATTCCACAACAATTTGCTTACAATGACCGATACCATCGTTGACCTTTTCTGAGACATCCGGTATGTCACAATAAATAAATGCGTGCACAGTTTTTATATTTCCTTTTGTTTTTCTTGAAGAAACAATTATTCTATATTTATACATGTATTATAGTTTTTTTATGTATTTATTTATTAATTATTTATGAATTTATTTTTGTAGTACGATAGTTTTTCTATTCATATATGTGTGCGTTTTAGAAAAAGGATCGCACATAGAGCGGTGAAGAAACAATTTACTCACGCTGCATTTCCTGCGTCGTTAATATAAGAACTTCTGTAGAATCCGTACGGCCTGTCGCCCAGCAAGCCCGAGAATTTCAAGTGCAAAACGTAATATCCGGCGACGAGCTCCTCATCGAAGTGCAAGTTCAACATGTCGGTCGAATTGTCGAGATCGTGAGCGAAAGGAACGTGGAAATCAAGCCCGGCTTTCAGATAAGATTTGTTCTCGTCTATCAGCAGTTTTCTCGCGTGAAGCGTCAAAGTGTTCGTTCTTCTCGTAATCTCAATGTGAATGAATACCTCGCCGTCAAATGTGAACTTATTTGGCACCAGATGCGGATTCAATTTGAGATCGTAGAACAGCGGTCTCGTGTGATTCGGAAGCCGATAATTCGCATCCGCATTGTCCGGATTTGAATTCCGAACGACAATTCGCGCGTTCGCTGCGAGCAGCGCGAAAACGCACGTGAAAACAATTTCGCGCAACATTCTGCAACAAAATGATGAAAATTATTTAATTACATGACGCATAAATAGTCTTAATTTTGCAAATCTTCTATCGCTATTAACAAGCAATTTTTATTAGTTTCTGTGATAGAAATAATTTTCTTTCTCTCTCGAAAATTTAATAATAGAGAAATGCAAGAAGAGCGCAATGCAAATGTACGTACGTCGCGGATCCACGGAATGAAGCTCTGTTTTCAGCAACTTCGCGCAGTGTAATATTAAAGAATATCATACGTGACGTAGCTACATGTTTTCATCGCCACAGTCAATGTGACTGTAGCTATGTAATAAAGCGTAATAGGCGCATTAAGCAATAGAGGCGAGTATCAGGTTCAAGGCTCAGTTTAATTTTATGCAATATTTTTCCAGAAAGAAGTCGCGCTACTTTGCAAACTTCAAACGCGAAGTCGATGCGTTATAGCATATACATAAGTTGAGAAGGCAAAACAATACTTGATATGAATTTTTCTATGATTTGCACGTTACACAAGCACGCGCTTTATAACACGCACTTTTAACATAATTTTATTTCTAATGTAATTTTATTGCGTGTTTATCGAGCAATATATTTCTTCTTGAGCAATTGCACCACGCATGAACAATTTTTATAATTGCATCGACTTTACGTGAAAGTGTTAATGTCTTAATTATACTTTTTGTATGAAATTTACAACAAGATCGCACAAGATTCTGTGGTACCGACTCTACTAGTGGATAATAGGGACCTCGCGTTTAAATAGGTTCTCCGAGATACAATTTCAAGAAGTGTTTTAATAAATTTAAGAGAGCTAAAATGTGTGAAGAATTATTTTCTTTCAGAGAAAGCGAGCAAAGTGCGCACTTATTTTACCAAATAAACCATCGTGTGGTTCGACATATAAAAAGGGAAAAAAATTTA
>QVNZ01001836.1:0-13944 GCA_014825645.1 Pseudomyrmex dendroicus
CAGAAGTTGTTACGCAATATCTGCGTTACATATGTGCATATATTATTTCTTCTTTTATTGGCAAAAATTAACTTGGACCCTTTTAATATATTTCATGTCTTTTAAGTCATTCATATTTATATATATATATATATGCACATATACAATGTATATATACATATATATGTGTGTGTGTACTCGCTGCTCAAACGCAAGAGCTCTCATATGTGTATTAATTTTTTCTCACTCTCTTTTTCTCTCGCACACTCGCTCATCTTCTCTCTTCTTTTCCATGGAATTTACTCGTTTCTTCTCAAAAATTGAATTTTGTGTGCCACGTCTGGTCTTCTCTAGTTGTTAAAAATGAAAAATGATTGGACAAGATACGGAGACCGAAATAAAATTTTTATTACACCAAGAGTCACACGATTGCAATTAGAAATAACACTATTGTTTTAACTTGTTTTTTATTTAACTCAATACAAAAATCTCAACGTCATCGTAAAATTTTCGTTTAAGAAAGAATCTCTGAATTTGGCTTGAAGATATCACGTTAATTGAAAGAAAATTATAAATGACAAATTATGTACAAGTATATATACATGCCTATGTAAATTCTCACGATCACAGCGTGTAACTTTTATATATAGATTTACCTTAGCAATTATTTTGTCTTTCTACTACTTTCTTCTTTGTTTTATTTGCGCAATTGCAAATAAAAAACGCGCGATGTAGTCTTATAAATATTAAAATCATATACAAAACCTACAGAAATTTTTTTTCACAAATTTTCGATAAGTTTTGTTGGCGAAACAGCGTTTTTCAATCGAGATGTGCCGCAAAAGTTTGAGAAAAGATCAAAAGAAAGCGAGAAAAAATTGAGAAAATAGAGACAGAAAGAGAGAGAGAAAGAGAGAGAGAAAAACAGAAGGGTTTAATAAGTTTAGCTCTCGTTTAGCATCCCGCGAGTTAAAACCGATTGAAAAACGCTGGCGAGAATACAGATTTAATATATCACAAAGCCTTATTGTTACAGCGTTTCATCATCAGGTATATGTGTATGCATCGATGATATGAACTATATGTCGAGAATGAATTTAACATATTCGTTTATACATTGTTTACATGTGTACACAATCGGAAAAGCCGCATGAAAAAATAGATATATATGTATGTGTATATATATATATACACCTATAGATATCTCACAGACGTCTGACAATTATGCGCGAAAAATACAGATATTGTGAAGGAGGGAAAAATATTACTTTGTTTAAATGGTATGAAAAGCGGCAACAACAACGGTTACAACAATTAACAATGAGGCCATTTGTGACTTCGTCTTTTTTGTTTTTTAATATATCTATAATATTTCCATATATGTTTTTTTCCATATATATATTCCATATATATACATTTTTTTTAAGTATTTTATACACGCGCGTGTGTATATGTGTATATGTGTACACACATGTGTACATCGCATATGCACTCGTTAAGAAATCCTAGTCGCGTACACATATATTGATCATAAACATATATTCCTGAGTTAATATTTGTTCTTGTGAAAGATTCGCAATTACATGTAAAAAAACAGAAAAAAATAGAAAATTCACTGACAAATAGAATCTTGATTTGTGTGCTTGCTCTTGAAAAACTTGGTCCTGTATGTAACAACAATATGTCTCACCACACGAGTATACAAATTATCTTTTATTCACGCTATTTGCAGTAAATAGTAAAAATCAGTTGAAAAATATAATTAATATATACATTTATATATATATTATACAAAAAAACCAAATTATACTTCTATTTTTTTCGCGAATATAATAAATGTTTTGCGTAATTACATACTAACAAAAAAACGCTACCTGTAAAAATCACTTAACCGCCGTGAAATTGATTGATGAGTGATTATTTCTGGTTACAGAATGTTCTTTACGAATATAACGAAAGAGAGATCACACAATGTTCGTCACTGAGCAATATCCTAGTATATCCTTTTTCCTTTTTTCGTGCGCAGTCACAGCACAATTTTTGTTTTTTCCTCTCTCGCGTGAAGCTGCGTCTCAGTCGAGTGTTTCTTATTTCATATCCACGCGAGAATTAAAGCATTTATTAATTTATAATGTTTTTCTTATTTCTATGTCACATTTACAATGTAATTTATATATATATAGATATATACGATAGAATGAGGTACTAGAGAACAAAATGCCATATCCAAACTTTCTACTGGGAAGTATGTAATACATGTACAAAAGAAAAGAAATAATCAAAGCAGTCATGTGGTGCTAAAAAGTAAGTGCTACGATATCATGCTGCTATTTCACCATTCACAACTACGAAAACAAAAGTAATAGTGTTTTTTTTTTTTGCGTATTTGTTAAATTGCTTCGAGAACGACTAGTGCGATTTCTCACTCTTATCATATATACATATTTTTTTTTAGAAAAACCAAATATATCAAAGTATAAAAATACATATGAAATATACACACATATGAAATATACACATATTTAATAGAACGAGAATTTTTTTTATTAAAGACAAAAAGTAAAGAAAGAAAATCCTATACAACAAAAGATTTGTTCATGCTGCCCACGCTTGTTGAAATTTTTCGAATATTTATGCTTCAATGAGAGAAGAAAAATAAAATTACAAGAACAACAGACCTACAATTTTGTTTTTGCCTCTTTCGAAAAAATATAAATTGCTAATTACATTAATTACATATTGATAAATTTAATACTTTTATATATAAAGATACAATAAAGTTATATATATTTGAAAAAAACCCATTAAAGTAAATTACTAATATTTCCACAGATATATTATATGTTTACACGAAAACATTTTTACACGAAACCAATTTTTACTTTTAATTTTTTTATTTTTTTTTAGTTTTTTTTTTTTTTTTTTTTTTTTTTAGTTTTTTGCTCATAATTGTTTATTACGCATTAAAAAGAAGTATATATATTTTATAATTTTATAAAAAAAATTCTTTTTATAAAAATTACATTAGTAATCTCATTTTTGAAGTTTTTTACTGAATTTTTGTGTGAGAAATCGTCGTTTTTGAAGCAATTTAATTTTATTAAAAAAAACCAGAAAGAGAAAGAAGAAACTAGTAGCTTTTAAATGCGAATTCTCTCTCACTTCTCGTCAGATATAACGTACATTTGTCAGATATATAAATCTTCGTCACATATGAATTATATATTTTACTTATATACAGAGTGAAAAAAAGTTGGCATTTTTCTGAGTAGAAAGTGGAAGGCTCGTCCCGACACAACAACGGGGAACGCGATAGGAAAAGCTTAATTTTTTCCTCTATTATGTGTGAACAATACAAAATATACATATAAAAAAATGTAACCTCCTCATTGAAAGTTTTTATACATACAAAATATATATGTAAAAGAATTATATATAAAATTTACAAGCGCGCGCAATTCATTTATAGGTGATGAGAGGGATAAGAAAAGATGTGTCATACGAAAGTTCTATCATACGTGTTTTGAAATAAATACTAATGAAATAATTATGCCTTATTCCGGAGTCGTGGGTGGAGGCGGAGGAGGCGGGGGTGGTGGTCCGTTCGGCAGAGGAGGTGGTGATGCGGGTTTGAATACCGGGATTTCCGGTTGCTGAACGGACGCACCAGACCGATTTGGATTTCGATAATTTTGATACAACGACGGCGGCGGCACCGACGTGTTAATTGCGCCGTCAGGCGTTATCATTATCAAACCAGGCATGTTATTTCCCGCCGGGTACACTGGAAACTGAGATTGTTGTTGAGACAATTGTTGATAATATTGTTGAGACATGGTATCGTACATGGTGTACCCAGCGGGTGTATTATATTGTGTATAATTCGCGCAAAAATAAGACTCCGTGGGTTGGTTGTCCGCATTGCCGACCCTCGCGTATCCGCCGTCTCCGCGATAGAATGGGGCTTGGTAATTGCGGCCGCCGCGGCCGCCACGGTAACTGTAGGGACCACCGGCATTACCGTACTGAGTGGCAGCTACTGGATGTAGTGGCGGACCGCGACCGTAGTGCTGACGGCCGCCTCTACCACGTACCTTATTGTTGCCGGAGTTATAATGTCTGCCGTTCTGCCGTTCTCCAGGTCGGTAGCCCTGTCCGTAACCTGTCGCAGATATCATCATCTGCTTCTTGGTTACGGTCGCCGAATTGTCGCCAATCAAATCGATCCGTTCGCGCTTTCGACTTGTCGATTCATTTGTGGATTCGGTAGCGGACGTAGTGTGCATGGAGCCATTTGACGACGACATTGACGATGACGGCAATGATAACGACGACGACGATGTTGGCAACAATAACGATGACGATGATGCCGGCGGTGGTAATGCTGGTAACGGAGTTGGTGTTGCTGCTGAACTTCTGTAGATGCCATCAGTCCGTATCTTAAACTTGAGCGGCACCACCGAAAGTGGCGCTGGCGACGAACTTGGTACGCTATCAGTGCCCTTGAGTCGTTCCTTCGGAATTTTAATTTTCAAACCCGTGCTTTGCGGCGATATGTTCTTGTCCGACGTGACAACGACATTACCGCTTATAGGTGACGTTTCAGTACTCAAATTCAATTTGTCTTTGGGAATCGTGATCTTGATAGGAGCCGCCGTTGGTGGTTCATCGCTCTTCTCTTTGTCCTTCTTCTCGCGATGCCTCTCTTTGTCTTTATCTTTGTGTTTGTGTTTGTGTTTTTCTTTGCTCTTCTCTTTATCTTTATGCTTGTGTTTCTCCTTCTTCTTCTTCTTTTCGCTTTTATGATGTTCAGATCGTTTTTCTTCGGTCGGGAGAGTAGACGTGGTAGTAGATTCTGAGGCACCTTGCGTCGTCGATTCCGCTTCGTTAGTTCTACTACTGTTTTGCTGTATTATTGGCACGCAGGAGAGAGCACTGATGTCGACGGTCGAGGCTATTGCTGTGAGATTGTCGCTTTCAGTAGATACAGACAAGCACTGAGTCACCATCGGTAGCTGATGATCCGTTAGCGAGTGATGAATAGATTGTTGTTCCTGATGCATTTGCTGAAGAGACACTTGACTGTGCTGCTGTTGCAAACTTTGCAACAACGACGGCATCGGTGCCAGTGGTTCTTGAAGCAATGCGCTTATACTTTGCGCGGATTTCATCGGCGACGAATATTCGAGCTTAGGTTGGAAATGCGAATGCGACGGTTCCATAGTCTTTTGCCCCGACTGATCTTTCTTCACGTAATGTTCCTGATATTCTTTTTTCACGCGATGTTCCGGAGCTTCTTGCCTCAATGCAGTATTTATGTCCATACCGTTAGTCAGCATATTCATGTTTATCAACGAGGCTTTGTACTGCGTGTTGAAACGAGGATGTTCTTCAAATGGTTTTATGAGTTCCGGCGGCTTCATGTCATTGATGACAGACGTCATACTGTTATTACTGTTTTTGCCGTTCGATGGCAATAACATATTGTCGCGAATCGGTTGAATCAGATCAGGCACGCGTCCGAGCATCTTCATCGCTTCCATATTAGATATATCTTCGATTTTTTTCTTCTGTTGTTCGCTCTCGCTGTTGTTTGACGCACGAAGTCTCTTATGCATGGATGTTACGTTGTCACTGGGGCATGATCGCTTTAGAGAATCTTGCGAAGTCGGAGAATTGACAAATTGCGATATCGCTTTCGCGGCTGAGATGGGTGGCGTCTTTTGCTTTGATTTGGGTTTCGAAGATTGCGGATGTAGTTCCTTCATAGTCGGTGTTTCTGGACTGAAGAGCGATCTGTGTTTGCTGGGAGGTGTGTGTAGAATTGTGTTCTGTTGAGCGTCAGCAGAATTCTTCTCTACGGAGTCTTCATATGCGATCGTTCGTGGTCGCTTTTCCAATTTCGAGTCGTCCGTGTTGCTCAACGAGGGCAAACAGGACTGCGAACTACCGTTCTTGATTGTGTCCTTCGGTACAGACAAACTCACGGTACTGGGTTGATTATATATTTGTTTAACGGATTTGTGCGGCAAAAGGGTATGCGGTACCGATACATTTGGCGATTTGTCTTGCGAAAGCAGGTTCTGGCTAATTGACATTGTTCCGTGTTTTGAGTCGCCCGGAAGCGAACTGCTTTGCGACTTCTCGGGTTGCTGATTGCTGTATTTGGAAGAATGCGCTTGCTGCTTCTGCTGCGCCGTATTTATCAGATACGGTACATCCGCTTGTTTTGGTGGCGGTTTTTCAATTAGCTTTCGCACTTCCTCACATCTTTGTCGCACCTCTTCGCACCTTTCGTCCGCCTTTCGTCGTGCGGAGTTCTCGATCTTACTGATGTCCGGATATTTGCCTGACTTGAGCCTCGGGTCCTCTCCTCGGTACAGCCTTTTATCGTGCGACGATGTCTGATGTTTGCTGTCAAGCACGTTCAGTCTATGTCCGCTATGATTGTTATTGCTCAACTTCTCCTGCGATCTTCCGTGCAATGAGGTTGTCGAATCTTGTACAACACTGCCGTCCGTTCGATGAGACGAGGATTCGGATGGCAAGGAACTATCTAAATTGGCATTAACGTGCGACGAGTGCGCAATGCTACCGGCGCTGACGTTGTGATCCCTCGGCAATCGTTGCCTGTTGGTAGCTTCTCTGGGTTGACTACCGGTAGAATGTCTCTGTGGCACTGGACCCATTTTCATGTAATGATTATGATGAAGACTTGTACTGCTTTTCTGGACCGACGACGGTACTTGATGTTTGTTCGGCACATTTGTTGCGTTAGACATGGGTTTGTGATGATGTGAGTGATGAGGCTTGTTAAGATCAATGTGCGGAGTGCTCATTGTTGATGCTTTCTCTCTCTCCAAACGTTCTCGTTCTTTCTTTTCGCGATATTCTCGGTGATAATCTACAGCTGTCCTCGATCCTGATGGACCTGCGATGGCCATGGCTTTCTTATCTTCCTGCCTATCTTGTTTTTCTTGTTGCGAATGATGAGAACGACTTGAATAGCCACTAGAAGTACTAGCTCCAGATCCGTCTACTGGTGATTGTATTTTACGCGGTTCGGCATCCTGTCGGGGAAAAAATTGACTTAACGCGTCTATTTGTAGAATAAATCAAAAACTAATTTGTAATGGTACAAGAAAACAAATATCGAGCAAGAAAATGAATAAAGAGATAAATATTCTCATCAAATTATAACTTTAAAATATTATTGTGTAAATAACACAGCAAATTACTTACGAAAGGAGAATTCGGCAAACTAGAATGATGAATACTAGGGCTTTGATTGGCGGAAATACTCATAATTTTCTTTTTTAATCTTGACGGGCATTTGTCGAATATGTGAAGAAATTCATCTGTAAGTTCTTGAAGTAGTTCTGCAGTTACGGTTCTGTCCACGTACCAAAACCACTGTTTTCCTTCTGTACTTTGTGGGATCTATATATGAGAAATAAACAAGCGGTCGAAAATATTCGATTAAGTAAAAACTACTGTGACTTTAGATTGCGATACCGAGCAATACAATTAATATGAACAAATAAACGTGAAAAATGCAAAAATAAAATATCTTAAGTAGTCTATAATTTATTTATTTTGCAGATATATTTAACTACTTACTTCCCAATTGGACCATTTGCATGCGAGATGTATACAAAAGCACGCAACAACTGTAGGTTTATATTGTAAACACATAGTAGTGAGATGTAAACTGAAACAGAAATTATGTTTAAAAACTTGCACAATCTCTTTTCATATTTTGTTATTTTAAAAATTAGAGATTTTTATTTGCTTTTATTTTCAAAACTAAAAGTTACTGTTTCAATCATCTGAACTATAAAACTAATAACTTTTGATAATTTGTATTAGCAGGTTCTGTATGTATTTTCACACATAAATTATATTTGCTTATTAACAATGTTTTTGTGCTTATTTAAGATGAGTGTAATTATACAAAAAATAGATTGAAAAAGATCTGTGGAGTTACACATAATATATACAGTTTTTAAAAGTTTAATTATTTATAATAATTACTGATTGACACTATACTTTGTACTTCAAACTACGCATTGAAGACCTTACCTGTTAGATGCCATAAAGTACGAAGTTTGAGCCAATTCTTTGGATGCTAAAATGGAGGATCGAGGAATTAGTGCAAATTTGTACTTTCCTCTTCTCTCTCTCCTTCTCTTTCTTATTTTATTTGCTATAAGATATACCTTTAACCAGCTGGCAGCACCGAACAACATGAGTATGTGGATGATCAATAGCAACATCAAATCCTAGCGTCTGCAGAAGAACATTCTCATTGAACACTAGATCTTGGGCGTGTTCGAGATATTGCTGTAAACGAAATACATGTCATGTTAGTCTTATAATAAAATGAAGAGAACAGTAGAAAGAAAATCTAAAACATAATATATCAGAACACTTCCAAATTCCCACAAATTAATGTCAGTAATTCACACAAAATACTCTTACTGTACTAACATATGTTAATAACTTTATTGTATTATATATAATACATATACACATAAGTATGTATATGTATTATAAATATCATGCGCATATATATATATATATATATTTATATGTATTATAAAAAGGTGCGCACAAACTGTTTGTTATGCATAATTACATCTGAGCGGCTGTCAGGTGGGCCTTGGTCTCGAAATAGACACAGGTGCGCCATTTTGATGACATGTTCTAATTTTCTTGGTTGCTCTTCTACCTTTGCCGCTAAAAAAAGTGCTGCTATCGCAATGGAATTCCTGGGAAACTGGTTTAATGAATGAAACATGTAGAATCTGTGCATGTAGACTATGGCTGTGTTGATACATAATTGGGACCTATATATATATATATTATTCATTCAGGAAAAATGATCTTTTTCTAATGCATAAATACATTTATATATTCAGTATCATTTGAATAAATGTCGCATTTTGATTCAAGCTGTTTCTTTTGGCAGTAGGCAGTAGGCAAAATTATCATGGAATTGATGTGACTAATGTTGAAGATAAAAAGGATTTATATAGAAGTATAAAGAATAGATACATAGATGTTATAATTTTTATTTACATATTACTCCGTTTATACGCGATTATGTTAAATTTATATCATACATTAACGCGGATTTTTAAAATTAAAACAAAATTTTATATTGTGGTATATATTTTATTGGTATATTTAATTGATATTACTTTAATTACCAATTAAAATTTTTTGTTTGCATGTATAAAAAATGTAGTAAATGTATATAGCTTTGCACTGTATAAAAAATTATGTATTAGAAAGAATAGAATTATTAAAATAGCATCAGGTATCGTAAACATATTTACTCTTGTTATAATATTCAATTTACTGCTATCTTTAATAATAATTAATATTTTTGAATATATTTTATATAGCCGTCAATAAGTGTGATAATTTTATATATATTATATATAAAATACATACTATATATACATACTATATATATAATACATACTATAAATTACAATATATATCATATATAAAATTATCTTTCTTAACTTATCAAGTACATTTCAAAATAAAAAAGAAAATAGAAAAGTACAATAATCAATAAGGTTGCAAGAATTTAATTTTATTTATTTTTTCATAAGTACATTACAAAAGTAACTTGACGAGTCAAGCACAAGATTGAGTTTAATAAAAGAAAAAGTGGTAATTCATAGTTTTATCTAACAGTTTACAATAATTTATTATCTTTTATTATTAGATCTTATGTGCATATAGGCTTTGATTCGAAAATCATGCACAATAAATAAACTTCATAATACATCACAAGAGCATCAGTTATCATAATTGTTAAATCTTTAAGTATATTTTGATGAATTACATAATTTACTAAAATGTTTTTAATTTACCAAAGTTCTTCATTAAATAAGTAATATTTGAAGTACCTGAAATAGATAAATATAAGAAATAAAGGCTTTATCATTGCCTTTTTTTTATTATATTGTAAAATACAAAATAGAAGATATTCTTGTGTAAGGAGAATGACCAAATAAATACAAATAAATATCTTGTGTATTTGTACACATGTTTAATTATTAAAAACTTTTTATTAAATTTGTTCAGCAAATAATTTAGTTTTTCAATATGTTGTTATTTAATCTTCTAAATAACATATATGTACATGTCTGTGTGTGTATGTGTGTGTGTGCTTCAAATAACATTTATGTGTTACTTCAGGGGCAATATAATTTTGTTCAATTTGATTTTCTCGTACTTCCAAGCCACTTTACCATAGGCGTTCACAAGAGTAATCGTTTACGATACCTGTGATACATGAGATTCCAATATGGTGAATCTTCGATCTCGGAAAGTCACCCGTTAGGCCACGCGGAAGACCCGTTTAAGCGCGACGGATCCGATCCACACGTGTCACACGGGCTCACCGAAATGCGTCGCGTAGGTTTTTGCACGCGAAATATTTTTTGCGGCTCGTACGCGTTTGCTTCGAACAAAATTAAAATTGGAAAGAGGCTACCTACAAGAGCAAGGGAGGGAGAGGGGAAGAAAGCCAAAAGAACGCAACACCGAAACGTGCGGACTACACATATCGAAGGATACACAACAAGTCGTTGTCCCATATCCTGGATAAAATTCGCCGCCTGTTGACGATAGCTCAGCTCCTTGTCCGCATCCAAGCCGGATCTTCTGCTCGGTGTATTTGCTAATTGTTCTTTTGTAAAATACCATCTTTCGTCTGACGCCATTTATATGTACAAACACAGACACTTTCTGCGATTGCTCTTGATCCACGGAAATGCAGGGTATAGAAAGAACTACGCACTCTCGAGTCGGTACAACGCGTCCCCACGCGCTACAGTCACGTCCGCGTTGGCTAAAGTCCCGTCTCTCGCAGCCACTATCAAAAATGGCGTCCCACACACCAGCGCACACAATGAAAAAATACCACGAATCGAGCTCGAATTATTCTTGTTCTTTTTCGTAGCACCTTTAAACGTAAAAAAAAAAAAAAAAAAAAAAAAAAAAAAAAAAATAGCACGTTACACGACACGTGGTTGTATCAAACCGCAGCTCTCGAACACAAACCTTTCGCTCGAACGTCCCTTTCTTCCTATTTCCCAATCGTATCTTCGTGTCTTTTCAATTGAGCTGCGCGTGCATAAGCGTCCGCTGAGTCATTAACAGATATAACGATAAAAAATAAAAAAAAATAAAAATTACGATAATTTGTATACGTTTCTCGTTCGGATCAACGGTTCACATTCGAGACCGCAGAAGTAATTGTCTATGAGAATATGCTCATAACCTCTGTCACATCTCGTAGAGGAAACGTCGGTTGTATCTTGAATCTCTTGCACTTCGACGTAGCTGTAATAACGTTAAGATGATCGATGTTGTATCGACCACATTACGCGTTTCATGAACGAAACGTCGCAAATCTACGCCGATCAACTATTATCTTTCTCCTCTTGTGAATGTCCGTTTTCTCGCGATATATGTTCTCAACGTTCCGCTTCACGGACAACCACGAAAAGCGTCAAAAATCACGGCACGCATCACAGACGACAGACTGTTAAACACAATACGTAACCCGAGTTAAACTAGGAACATTCGTGCGGTCGGAGAGAACCGTAATGGCTGCGTTTAGTAATACTACAGGAAGAGGTCAATCATAGATGGAGCTTGCTGAACGCAGCCATTTTGATTATAAATATGGCTGCATCCGGCATCATGCAATTTTTTGCTGAGCGGACCTTTGTGGACCTCGATTCTTGAACAATTTGCGCATACGAAAGTCTATAATACATGTGACAGTAGAATTTCGCGCGTATACGAAAGTTTTTCAAGAATTAAGGCCCTGATCTAAACCTAACCTAACTTAAACCGCTCAGCTTTTTGACATGCGTTTTGGATATTTTATAAGTTTGATATTATATTGCAAAAAATACAAAAAATATAAAACTTTACACTAATCTTTTGACTGTAGATGTGAAAACAATCTACGAGAACTGTAGACTAGATCTATTAGACTCACGCGACTTCAAGATTGAATATCTTCTAAAGCTCCTGTATCACAGTTAGGATAGAGTTAGGATAGTTAATTTAATGAATAAATAATAGTAAAATTAATAGTTTATAATTAATAGTTAATTAATAGTTTATAATTCAATTTCTATTAGAATATATCACACTTGACTAAACATATTCATATTTGAGAGCAGAAAAAAAAAATGAATTTCTCGATCACATGTTAATTAATTAATCTATCGGTTTTCAGTGTTAATATGCGCGCAGTGGCGCATATTTTAAAACTGCAAAGCGACGTTTATAACACGCTATAGATTTGCTGTTCGCAATGGAAAATTCCCGAAAACGGATCTATAGTGAGAGTCCTCTCCTCGATCAGGTACTATGAAGCACAATGCAGATTGGTAAGAACGGTGGGGAGCGGCAGCTTTGAAGCTGCTGCTTTGCACGACTCCGCGCGGGCAGACATTTTTTTTTAACGTATTTTTGAAAAACATTTTAATAAGAATTTTCGCTTTTTATATTTTAATTTTATTGTAATTTAATTTTTTCGCGACTGAAAAACTCAAGGTAAAGCACGAAATATTTTGTACTCTTGTATCTAATTTTTTAACAAATATAAAATATTTTTTATTCATTATTATCGATTATCTATCTTACTCGAAACCGATCTTGTCGTTGTTATTTTCAATTTACTAATTTAATCAATAATTGAGTTGATGTGAGACACCAAATATTTCATGTCTTTTATACTTTTCCGTGTTTAGGCTTTTTTGCTAATTTCTCTATGATTTACGCTTTTTGCGATTAATGTAGAAGGATCTGTAGCACAATATTTAATGAGCGAAAATATTGAGCACTTAACAAAAATTCACAAATTTTTTTGCCAAACATGTAGATTACAAAAACTTTAGCATAGATACCTGTACTCTCTGCTACAACCTGCGTGAATGCTTAGAAGAAACAGACAGATAGATTGACCGGCTCTGTTTCATGAAGTGTTAGAATTAGCGACTTATCCCTTAAGCCTCTTCTACGTTAAGTTCAAGAAAACGCAAAGCAGATGGTGAAATTAACTAATCGCATTGACCAAATTACCAAGCGACCAACGTGATTGGTCGAACCTGCTACTTGCGTTTGCATCGGTATTCATAGTCGAATCTTATGTTTAAGATTATCTTAAATTTATCTTCAGATGCTCTGCAGCCAATAAAACTACTCGTACATCATTTGAAGATAAACTTAAAACTATCTTAAATATGAGATCCGACTATGAATACCGACTATAGACTTCAGGAGGCTGAAGTCTATGCACATAAGGGCCATTGCACGTGAAAAAATTTTAAACCGTAAAATCGTTTAAAAGCAATACAACCAATTACAGACCAGTATTATCTTACATTGGCTAGAATGCTGTCCTGCGATTGGTCGATTTGCTTACGACCTTACTACGACTAAAATTTTGTTACGTGCAATGGCTTTAATTCTCTAAGTTGAGTTCCGATTTCCCGAGTGCATCCGACTGTCATTTTATCTTTGTTTCATATCTAGTGAGTGATAAAGATGAAATATACTCGGATGAGAAATCGGAACGTAGCCCAATGAGACGCCGTCCTGAGATCAAGGATGCGTGCAACTGGTGCAACGAACGAGGTTTTGTATACAGGCATTGAGTACTACACTTATTGCCTGTGTACTACATTTATTGTCTTCTATGATTGGCACTACTGATCTTGGTCCTGTAAAGGCCTATCTACATAAGACGCAGATGCAACTTGCGGAATTGACCAATCACGTTGGCTGATTGACTGATTTGACCAATGTGATTGATCAATTCCGCAAGACCTGAGACCTGCGACCTACATCTGCGTCCTATGTAGATAGGCCTTAAAGTTATAGCAGAGAGAAACCTGAGATCGGCCAGGCCCATAAGAGTTT
>QVNZ01001837.1:0-14581 GCA_014825645.1 Pseudomyrmex dendroicus
ACACACACACACACACCAACGATTTTTACCAAAGACAAAACGGGCTCGTTACATGGAAAACTATTCGTTACATTGACGGAATTCGCTGGCGAAAAGAGAATCGAGTGACACGCACCTTCCTATTGTGTTGTTAACACACGCTCCAAAACAATACAACTTATTTGTGTATGCACATTTCTGACAAGGATCTCCAGTCCCTTTGTTCCGCACCATTTTATTTTTGATTTGTGTGGCTACTTCATATTTCTACCAACCTCGGAATATCACACTTCCTTCCTTTTCTTTGTAAGTTTTGTGTGTATTCACGCTAAAAAAGCCACGGAGAAGAACCCGCAGAGCGACCACGCGTGCGTTTCACGTGTTCCCGTTTTCGAGCGCCGCAATACGCACGTTTCTCGACACGTAACTACATGGCTCACGTTGCTCCATGAACAATTCGGTGGATAACGCATTAATTTTGATCGCAATAAATCGATGTGTCAATTATAAAAATATTATTTGTTCCCGCGCTGTTTGTGCGCGCGAACAACGTTCGATTCTGTTCGCACGGTTTTTTTCTTTTGCTGTTGAACAAACTTCTTTGTAAGATTGACGAGAATTTTAAATTGATAATTACGTCGGCTTGTTGGTCGTCTCTTTTTTTTAATGTTTTTAAATCGCAACGCTGAACGAACAAATACACTGTCCAAAAAACTACACGACTATTATGACTCCCGAGACTTCGATATTTTCTTTAACTTATTGTGACTGTCGCGTAATTTGACAATATTTTTTAGCCGACTTCCTTATTTTTGTAAGTTAAATAAATTTATATTGAGAAGGACACGCGAACCAAAGGTTGAAATGTTTATACTTGTTTACGTTCAACAATAAATATTATACACACGCACCAACAACTGCGTTGGCTCTACTGCCAATTTGTTACTTTGCCAATTTTTACTGCTGTTTAATTTATATTTCTCTGAAATCGGTATTTTAATTAAGAAAGGGAGATTACAAAAAATGTCAAATCCGAAACGGTGCGCGGCTTCGATCTAAGTGTGTAACTTCACCTGTCAAATCGATCAGAATTATCGAGTATCTTGTACGTATACGTTTCGAAATTCAAAATATAATCGCGAAGCGTGTGTCTAGAAATTTTAAACAGCGTTAAAAAAAAATCACCCAACGCTGCTGCATTTTGCGGCGCACAGTGCACGAAATCTCTCAAAGCCGAACCAGGTGATCTCAATGCCTTGCAACTGCATTTCGCTCGGATGCGTTTATCGCGCGGAGGGACGGATTGAGGTGTTCGAAACATTTGGAGTTTTCTTTTTTTTTTTTTTTTTTTTTTTTTTTTTTAAAAACAATAATAAATTTTTTTATACAACTTTTACAACTCTCTAAACTTAAGAAGAGCCTCCTTCCCGCTTGTACTTCGAAATAGAGGTTGCTCTCGGTCGATTTTTTTTTTGTTTTTTTGTTTTTTTGCGAGAAAGTTTACTCTCGGATGATGATGTTAACAACAAATGTATGTAATGAAGTGGGAAATGCTCGGCGAAATGGTGTGTTTTGTGATTTTTTTTTTCTTGTTTTTTCTTCTGTACAAAAAACTTATGCTCTTTTATGCGTAATCAGTTCCGTATATACCAGCTAATGTAGGATAAAAACTCGCTGGCACATACACGCATATACACACACACATATATATATATATATATATATATATTGCATATATACATATATATATATATATATATATATATATATATACACGGTGTTTCACAATAGTAATAATATTATTAACGTAATATAAAAATAAGAATATAACATATCTGGCAATAATAAAATTACAATAGCATAATTCTATTGAAATAATAATAATAATAATAATACTAATAATAATGATAAAAATAATATTATATGCTAACAATAATGACATCGTTACTCTACTTTTTTTTTTCATCGTTAATGTAATACTTAATAAGTAATATTTAAGTTGTTGGTGTTGTTATACCGCGTGGCCTGTTTGTTTGTTGTACACACACAGGTTTCATCATGCGTCGCAACAATTTTTATTCGCAATAAGTTTCCACACTTATGTTAAAAACGTTAAAATTTCGAAACTACCTAAGTTTTATAAATTTCAAAATCAACAAAAATTTGTGTTGTTTCCGAATTCCAGCTTCAGAATTTTGGTTGGTGCGCTCCGGGGACAAAAAAAATATAAGTTTCTAAAAGAGAGATCTAAAGAGAATAAATAAAAGGAAAGAGAATAAATAAATTCTACGAATCTAAAAAGAATTTTACTCGCATTGATCGGACATCGATCGACTGTTCTTATTTGTTTAAATTACGATTGCACTAAAATCAACGCTTGAGAAAAGCGTTTCTCGAAAAGTATACATGTATGTGTAAGTATATCGAGAAGAGTAGGACACGCGCGGTATATTCCCGTAGAAACGACGCGATAATATAGCATATATGTATATATACACGATATAAGTTAAACTACTTGTTATTGTTACTTAGATGAACGCATACATGTACACGCATGTTATGGTAGCCAGGCGGGTCGCGAGCGGGTTGCGTGTGTTATCACTGCGGGTGTTTTTTTTTACGGTGAAACTCAGTTTGTCAGAGCAATCGAACGAGAGAAGAGAGAGTGTCTCTCCTCAAGGTCTCTCTTTCTTCCCCTCCCCTTTGTCTTTCTCTCTCTTTTCTCTTCTCCTCTCTCTCTCTCTTCCAAATGTATACAACGTACAGTTTGAGAAACACTCGGGTGTTATCGGGATGTTGGGAGTAATACTGCAAGCCGGAATGAGATTTGTTTGGAAGCTAAAAATATGCGTTAATCGGGGATGTGCGTAGATAAGAAAAAAAAAAAAAAAGGGAGAGAAGTAAAAACAGAAAAACTTGAAAGTCGTCTCTCCATCACAAACGGAGTTGCATCGTACATCGATAAAGCTCACAATCATTTCTTATCTTCGCATCATCATCACACCAGCATGCATGTGCACATATACGCTTGTACTGGCAGTGGGCTCGGCTCTCGCGCGCTTAATACTCCGGTACTATTGAGTTCTTATCACAGAGATATTCAATTGTGTGCGATACACTTTTTTCTTCTTCTTCTTCTTCTTCTTTTTTTCTCTTCATGTTCACGGACTGCACATAATTCTTGTTGTTGTTGTTGTTTATTTAGAATTTCTGCGACGGTATCGTCTGGCTACGCCGATTAATGTAGATGCACTAACTTTTTTTTTTTCACGCACTAAATAACGACCGACTTTAAATTCTCACAAAAGCAATAATACGTCGACGATACCTCGTCACAAGAAGTGACAAGTTTTTTCTTGTTCTTTCGTTTGTCTCGTTTTTCTTTATAAGTTTTCTTTCTCTCTCTCTCTCACAATCACACACACATACTTCTACATACAAATACAATAATAGAAAACGCTTGGTGCTCAGTTGTGGCTTCTCGGAGCGAGAACTTTGAATATTTCCTAAAAGATGCACGATCGGTTTTTCATTCGATTAATTTTTTTTCGTTTAATCACATCTTCCATTTTTTTCTCTTTCGTTAGGACTGAACGGCAGTGAGGAAATTGAATTGTAATCGATCGACGTTTTGGCAAAACCGAACGCTCCTTGAGATTTCATCTAGGCGATTTCCCTGACGAGTTCTCGACAAATAAAATCGATCTATTGATCTATTCGCGAAAAGAAATTTCGGTGGCATTGCGTTGTTAGAAAAGTAAATGAAAAAAATTGTATTTAAAACTCGATTAAGTGATCAGTAGGTTTTGCGTAAAACACGTGCAGCGCAATTTACTGTTTTCGAAAAGGATGTGAAAGACAAGATCTTCGAAATCTCTCGAAAATATATCCAGTAGTTGTATAAAATTTATCTTCTTCTGGATTCTCTTGAGAGAAAGGAGGTAGACTATACTACGTCAGTCTTGTTAAGGCAAGAGAGATTAAGTGCTTGCATGTTCAAAGTGCAATTTGACACTGCAAAAGGGGGGAGGGGCGAACGAGTATAAAATCTGCACGAGTTTAACAATTACACACGCACACACACGTCGCAAGTGAAATTGAATAAAAAAATGGGACAAATAAATTATTCGAAAAAAACCGGACGTGAGATGGATGTTGGGTAACTATCACTGTTTTATATTGGTCGACAATTTGAAAGTAGTCGTAAGTTCATTGACTTATGAATTTCGGCAGTTGTAACGGTAGTTGCGAAATAGATCACGTATATTGCTAGCAATAGCTGCCGTAGAGGTCAGTTACACGGCTACGAATGCTATACAGAAGTATGTCTGGTATTTCTGTTTTTAACAGCTCGCCACAAATACGTTTGATCATATTTAAATAAAATATTCAAACACGTCCAGTCTCCCATATTTTTGGCTGTTCGAATCGCTCAATGTCAAGGGAACAACTTCAATAACTCGCACGAGTCACGCGTTAAAACACAGATACGTAAAAAAAATTAATGAAATATGTACGAATACAACTTTTAAATTATAGACATTAAAAAATTTATATGTAAAACTTTAATATATAAATTTTTAAACGAAAAAACAAACTTTTTCTCCGATTTTCATAAAAAAAGGACAATTTCATAAAATTTTCATTTAAATTTAAAAATAATTTTTTCTTTCTCAATAAAATCATAATTTTACGTCGAGCGATTCGAGTGATGCATTTCGTGTTCACGCTATTTCATACTATCATGCTTTACCAATTAGCGCGATCGAAAAGAACATCCGGTTTCCATCTTCTCGCATTCACATCTCTCTCTCTCTCTCTCTCTCTCACTTCTGATTTATTTATATGCAATGTTAAAAAAGCCTCGAAGGCCTCGAGAGACTATATCAAATAAGGTCAAGGAGGAGGTAGTCGCGAGGGTGTCGTCGCTCGTGAGCTATTAGGAAAATGCATACACGAGACAAACTGTAATATTAATTATTATTATTAGTATAGTTTGTTATTATTATTTAAGTAATTGTTTCTCGATCTTCTTCAGGCTGACTCTTAGCGCTATCAGCTTTATTCTGTCGTGAACAGAAAGATGACATGCGAGCTTATACATATACGCTCACACTTTAGGATTCGCCAAAAAGGCGTGTGTGTGTTAAGCTCCTTTTTTTCTCTTTCTCTAATGTCCTGCAACAAATTGATTTTTCATCAACTTTCGACATCATCGAACGGAACACGTTTGTTGCTTTCTTCACTATGAAGCCCGAGCGAACTGTATGACGGAGTTTTGCCTCTGAGACGCCGCGATTAGGCTGTTATTTCTGTATTCGCTTTCCATCGACTGAAGAATCATCTTGCTGCGTTTTCTCGGCGGCAGAATCAACGTTTCTCGCGACGGGATCGCTAGATCCAGCGCTAGATCCGGCGACGACACCGGGCTCTCGGGATTGCTGCTGGGCGGCGTGAGCAGCGGATCCCGATCGACCTTGATCCCGACGTTGTATTCTTGTCTCTGGCGCTCCTCCTCGACCGCCTCTAACGCGGCCTCGACCCTGCGGCGCGCGTCGTTACCCGGCAGATTTAGCAAGGACGAGCAGTCGTCGGTGTCGAGGTCGATGCCGGTGCCGGTGACGAAGCTGTACGTCGGTTCCGGGTAGAAGAACACGTGGTGAGTCGCTGATTCAAGTGGCGCGCTCACCACCACGCTCGCTTGGAAACGCTTCTCGTCGACGATGTCGGTCAGCACAGGTTCCACCGTGCTCGCGGGCGGCGTTATCACCGGCTGCGAATACTGCTGTTGTTGTTGATCTCTGTTGTTGTACAGATAGTAAGCAAACTCGCGCTGAACGGTGTAAGGGCTCGGCGTCGTCGAATCCGGATAGGCCTCTTCAGTCTTTAGGTTCTCCTTGTTGTCGGTGGTGACACCGGGTAAACCAGGATTTGTCGTCGGAACATTAACCGCCCCGGTATTGTTACGAAGACTACCTCCGCGACTGTTATTGTCGCCGTTGCTAATCCCGTTGCCGTCACCACTGCCGCTCCCGCCGCCGCTATTACCCTGGGAGATCTCGACGTCCGGTTCGATCAGCGAGCCGATCACTGCGGGTGAGGACAACCCGTTGTCAGTGACGCTGGTGGTGATGGATGACGCCGGCGATTCCGGGTGCTTCTTAATGTGCAACTCCATGGTCTTCTTCGAATTGAAAGTCTCGTTGCAGATCATGCACTTGTACACTTTCTCGCCGTAGTGGGACACTTGATGAAGTTTGAGCACGTGATTGTATCCGAACGCCTTGCGGCAGATGTCACAGGTATAGGGTTTTTCGCCGGTGTGGGTGCGCGTATGTACTTTCAATTGCTTCGAGCAGGTGAAACCCTTCTTGCACGACTTGCACACGTACGGCTTCTCGCCTGTGTGCGTACGCATGTGTATCACCAGCTGGCCGCTCTGTATGAACGTCTTGGCGCACACGTTGCATTTGTGCGGTCGTTCGCCTGTGTGTATGCGCATGTGACGATGCAATTTGCCGCTGTGTTCGAACGCGCGTCCGCACACGTCGCATTTGTACGGCCGTTCCTTAGTGTGAATCCGCCGGTGAACGCTGAGGTTCTCCTTCACCGAGAACGATTTGCTGCAGTACTCGCACTTGAACGGCTTTTCGCCGGTGTGAGTGCGGTAGTGACGAGTCAGTCGCGCCGGGACGGCGAACGTTTTCCCGCAGATGTTGCAACGATACGGATCCTCGCCGTCCTTACCGTGCAACCTCAGGTGACTCTGGTACACGTTCTTCTGCGCGAAACTCTTCTGGCAGAGCAGACACTGATACTTTCCGCCGTCCGCGATTATCGACGACGGGCTGACCGGATTTGCGGCGGTTTCGACCGTGCCGTTGCAACTAGACGCGGCGAATATCGCGATGTCCGGACTGCATACCAGACTCTTCACCGGGTTTATCGTTTCCAGATTGGTGGCGGTCATGCCACTGGTCGGTGCCGAAATCGACATCGCCGGATTAGGTATCGACTCCGTCTGATAATAGCCCAACATCGAAGACAGGAAACTAGATCGGGAAAAAAACAAAAAGAGCACATGTACAAAGTCCGATTGGATTTAATATCGCGCGTTCGCATATAAATACGTAAATGTTAAACACAAAAATATTATCGGAACATTTTTCCGGCGGATAATCGCATGATCCGATACGTGACGCGAAAAATCTTAACGCGCTTGATAAGCTACGTATTATTACGTGAAATCTCGAAAATATACCAAGTTTTCGACAAATACAATAAATCCCGGCGATAACCGGGTCGTCAATTCGCGCGCGCACTTGATTCCCGCGGCGTGTTTGAACAATTGTTCCATTATCGCTCTTAAAAAAAAAAAGACCAACTGCTTGCGTGCGCACGCAATACTGCCATATGGAAGGTAAGTTACGGTCGTTTTTACGAAAAGCATGTTTATATTATAACAATTTGTGAAAATTGTCGACGAGACGCGCGCAATTCATTGAGTGTAAACTCTTCTTCCTCCGATGTTCCTGCCGATCGATTGGAGGTACAAGCTTTTTTCTTATCTGACAGAGCATCTAATGTGTGCAAAATGTCGAGTGTATTTTTTGTAATTTATTCCTGAAGTTAAAAGGCGAAGACCAAAAACAAGTCGATTACGTGAACAGAGAATATTTGTGCGTGATTAAAATTTTATTTAAAACGCTTCAGACCGCTTGCGCACCGGTCGGTGATGTACACGCGCGTGATATCATCGCTCGACGCGGCGATGAGAGGCCGCGGGCGTGGTCGGCGGCTGTGCCGCGTGTATATCGCTCGCCGGCTCTCCCGTCCGTCCTTCCTCTCCCTCACGCCTTGCGTTCGCAACCGAAACCTGCGCAACCGCCTCCACGTGTGCGAGTGGTATTTTTTTATAGCGATCACCGACCTCGTCCAACTCGGCGCGCAGTAAGGACGTCGAGTTACATCACAAGAAAGGAGAGTGCGGCGACACACGTTTAAAACGATAATCGCATGTACAACGTACTCTTTCTTTCCTCTCCCATCTCGCTCTCTCGAGATTGGCGCGATAAGTGCTCCTTCCTCGACGATGTTTCGGTTCTCTAATTCGGTCCGAATATCGCCACACACGCACAAAGGGACACGCAAAAATTTTGTATTGATCCACGGAAACATTTCCCCCATGACCGAGGGGAAAATCTCGCCCTACGCCCAAACTACCACCATTGCTCACGCCCGGAAGACATTCTCGGCCGAATTTTATAATAGGACCGCGCCTTTTCTCTCTTCCCTCTTCCTTCCCGAAACTAATCCCCGCGATGATGCCGCTTCTGATCTTGTGTTTTATATATGTGCTTTCCGGTTTTTCTTTCTTTTTTTTTTTTTTTCGTGAATGATGAAGCTTTTCAAACAAGCTCGTTAATCTTTATCCCCTCGATAATTGCTTTTTTGAAAAATTTATCAAACTGACGTTAGAATTGCGAGTTTTTGAGAAAGCTCGGGTATTTAATAAACGCTTCAATAAACATCGATTGGATTTAAAGATTTTTTTTTATTAATCTAGATTTTTTTTAATACTGTTTAGTTTCTCTCTCTTGAGATTTTCGAACATACATGTACTTATATAAAATGGCCGTAATTTTTGCACGTGCGCGTGGAATTTTACCGAATATATAATTTTGAATTTTATATAATTTTATATTAACGTAATGACACAATGTTGTAAAATCATACATTTGGAGATTAGTAAAACGGAATAAGTAAAACTTCTTTGTAGTACTCTCTGTAGTAATTCATAAGAACAAAACTTTGCCCCGGAAAAAAGTCTGCTATTTATATGGCCGGTAAGAAAAAACTTTGCTAAACCTTCTGAATTTTTTATTTCACTAACAAAATGTTTTTTGTTAGTGAAACGAAAGCAACAAATTTAAAACAGGCTTTAGCAATTTTTTTTGCTGATCGTACAGTAACAAATAATCTTCTTGCTGTTTCAGCACAAATTTTTTCCCGTATTATATTACTTTTCACAAATATCGTGCATGTACATCTAAAACTACCGTAAATAATTTAATTAAAAATAAGTTAACGCATTTTTATTTTAAGAATAAAAGCAACAAGAGAATTTTTAGATACTTTATCTTCAATTTTAATGACTGAATGATGGATTATGTGTACGTTATATGTTAAACTATAAATTAATACACGCGTTTTTTTTATAGACACTAAACGCTATTTAATTGGCGCAGACTTAAAAACAATTGTCAAAACCGCGTAACATTTGACAACGGTTTAAGCGATACAAGCCGAAAGAACCAATCGATTTGTGATTATTGACACGCGCTTTTTGTGACAGGGTTGTGTTCACACTCACACAATCCGACACATACACACACAGAAGCGTTTTAAATAAGTCACGCATAGAATCGAGTTGAGTGCGCGTTAAAAAAAAAAAAAAAAAAAAAAAAAAAAAAAAAACGTAAGATTGTGAAAGTCAATGACAGTTGGCTCGTTCTGAAACGCGTGTCACGTTACCGAAACGTCATCTCACGCCTTCCTTCATCGCGTTCTATCCCAAGATATTATTACGACCAAAAAAAAATCTGTCTTTATTTCATCTTTTGAGATCCAAAATGGCAGACGACATCGCGCTCCAAAATTGCAAATGCAATGTCGTGTAAAAGTGTTTCTTTCCCGAGAAACAAAAAAAATAGAAATCTGAATTTTTTTATTACACGCAGATTCAGTGAATCTAAAAGATTTTACAAACAAATGATGAAGTTTCGAGAATTGTGAGAAGAAACGGATATTGCACAATTGACAATTTACGAACGTGTTAAAAGAACACAAAGATTGTTACGCGAATTATATGTAACGTCATCTCGGAATGACTAAAAAAAAACAAAGTGAAAAATAGTCAGAAAATGACGTAAGACCAAGTGCGACGGAGAAGATCGGACGAATGTATCATGTGTTTACCTGCACGCTGCGTAACACTTGAGCGTAATCCGAAATCCGGGCGCTGCTTATCACCGCCGCTCGTAACATCCAAAAGGCAGTCCCAGGATGGTGCGTTGTCAAATATACAAAACAAATTAGTCGAAATTCGCCAAATCGTCCCGCGATTCAAAATCGACGATTGAGAGAGAACGATCGACGACGAAAACTCTCTCGGAAACACGTTGTGTCGCGTGGAACTCAAAAATCGGCGACTCCCTCAGCTCCCTCTCAAACGAAAGAGGACAGGTAGGAAGAAAAAGCGAAAGACCCGCCACCTCGGAACCGACCAATCGTACTGTACAATGTTTACCTCCTCGGTCCTCAGTCGCGCCGATCTCGGCCGAGGCGCGCACGAACGAGCGCAAAACCCCTCTGCTCTCTCGTTCCTCTCGCATTGCCCATCCCGACCCGTCCGTCGCCATGCTATATCGCTTCTCTCTCCCTTTTACTTTGGTCCCCCGCCCCTACGTTCCGCGAACGAACGGTTGATGGGGACCTACAATTTCGGCCGGCCGAGTGCCGCAGCACGTGGAGGACGTCGGCGTGGTCGGCGGCGGCTCGGTTTGCGCGTGTAATTCGCCACAGAGGGAGCGGGTAAAAGGGTGACGAACGTCGGGAAAGTGCACGAGCGTATCTAGACGCTCGCTGAACCCTTCGCCAATCTCTATACGAAATAAATGTAAATCTCGCGATTACTGAGAGATACTTTTTTTTTTACGTATTCGCACTATTTTGTTATTTTAGGTTTTTAGTAACTTTAATAATTTTTTTTTTATTGATTCTATCTGTGTGTAATTTTATTAAATAACACGATTTACACGAATGAAAGTTTTTAATACATTTATCTCTGGCGGATTAAAGTTTGACATTTATATTTAGTTAAATTACACACACACACGGGTGAAATCAATAAACAAATATCAGACTAAAATAAACAACATGTAAAAGAAGTATTTTTAAGACTCGCGAAATGTGCTTTTAAACCTGTTAAAAACTATCGAGACAATTTTATTTTTAATACACGTGCATAAAAATATTTTTAGGTATGTGCAAAAAAAAGTTTATTAACGTCGTGAGGCTATTTTATTTATTGTTATATCACGCGTGGTGTCCTGATCAATAACTTATCAGCACGCAAGTGTACATAGTAAAGTGTCGCGGTACCTCTGATACACACGTCCGCACAGAAAAATAGAACGTTTATCGACGTTAATTTGCACGTGTGCAACGCTTCGTAGACAGATCGACAATATATAATATTTGTGTCGAAGGTTAGAAGATAAGTTTCATGCCGCTCGTTAATCCAATCGATTCGTTATCACTTTAGAGAATTTTATCGTTTAGAGAAATCGCGCTCGTTATTGCTCATTTAAACAAATTCGTAACGTCTGACGACATCAAGCCGTGAAAAATTTGTATAAAAAAATGGTGTCTGAAAACTTTTGACACAGCCGAAGTTAGAGATCGAGTCAATACGAAAGGAAAAGTCATGTGCGCCATTTTGCAAAATTCGCAATAGTTGTTGAGTAATTAATTAATAAATGGGACTTGATGAGCGCGTGGGAAGCTATTCTGGTTCTCCATAGTCTGTAGGCGTGTATGGGTTTTCAGTTTTAAAGAAAAATGGCTCACTTCCATGCAATCTCCGAACAGCAAGAGGCGGAACAAACAAGCGAGTGGCGTGTGACAACTTCTTTTCGATCAGCTGATTTTCACGACTGAAAATCATGCACGTCTACAGTCCGGACCCATTGCGTCACATATATTAAAATTAATCACTCGACAACACTATCGCGAATGTTGCAAAGTGGTACATGACTCCTCCGTTCGAGTCAATCTAATCTCTCGCACTTCGGCTGTGCAGAGAGTTTTCAGACACCCTGTATAAAAATTACATAAATTGTAAAAATGCGCTGCATAAGCGATATTCAATAAAAGTGCGCCTACGTCGCGGCACGTCGTTGATGCTCGCGCAAAAGAGAGAATGGCGAAGAGAAAGCGGAGAGAAAGACAAAGATGAAACGGAGATAAAGAGCTGCGTGAGAGATTGAAGAACGAAACGAGGTAGGGAAAGAGGAAGAGGGAATGTTATAAGAGAGAGAGAGAGAGAGAGCTGGGGCAAGATAAAGCGGGACGGACGATAAAATTTCTTTCACGAAGAAGGAGCGGTAAGGACACGGTGACCTACGCTCACATTCCACTCCGCAGGCATTCGATATAGATAAAATGCGCCGAAAAAACTTTCTTCTTTATTACGTCGCGCTCGATAAGCGCGTACATAAAATTTAAATCGTACGTGTTTTCAGAAAAAAAATCGTTCTCTCGCGATAATCGATCGGGATTGATGGTTCGAATGATTTTCAGAAAATCCGAAATGTCATAATTCAAAATTATCGCGGCGAGTATTTGCTCGACGGGAATTTTACACATTCGGAAATATCTTTCTGCGTCCGCGATAAAGTGCAATTTTGCAGAAGCAATTTTCGCGATATCGCGTAGCGATTATGTCGCGTGGCAGAATGACACCTTGATACACAATAGCGCGCACGTTCCGCCCGTCATTGACGGCTGCTCGCGCGCACGTGCGTACATGTATGCGTGCGTATACGTGTACACACACATACGTAGGCGCGTATAAAACTGCTAGGGTCGCATCTGCATTCGCTTTCACCGCGTTTTGTCTTGTCCTTTTTTTTTTGAGCAGCAGCGCATTGAGAACCACGTGGCACGATTTATCAGAACAGCAAATCAAACAGTAAAAAAAATATAAAAAAAATTAGACTTTGAACAGAGCTCAGGTTGTTGAGCAAGATCAAAGGTTTAGAACTAAAAATTCTTTACGATCCGGTTTGTTGAAATTTTTTCAACAGTTTCGTCTGAAAAACGAAGCGACGAAGTTACAGCAGTTTTGCTTTTATCCGAAGCAATGTTATAATTTTTTACGGAGTTGAAAATTTTTTAGAATTGCGAAACCCGACAGCGAACGATCGTTTTGAGAAGATTAGAATTTCAAAATCAGAGCTAACGCGAGACTTCGTACTTTGGTTGATGACTTCGGCGTTCACGCGTCATTTTTCCTCCCTCCCAATCATTTTGTTTTGTGGAACAATGCATCGGGCGACGCGCGTCTAAAGTTCGAAGAGATGTTTCTTAGCTGCGACATTATCGAGGTCCTACTTCTGGAGGCCCCAAGCTGTGCGACTCGAGGAGAGCGGGGATGGCGCTTTAATTAATGCCCGGATGACGAAACCGGCGCCCTAAAACTTTTAGGGCCTAAAAGATGCGAAGCATCTTCGCGGAAGACATCATCGAACGACGTATCGGATTATCTGGTGATTTTGTTTCACTGAAAAACAAAATTCAAGAAAAACTCACGCACTAAAAACCGCGCGCTCGCATTTAAATCGACAATTTAAAAACCTCGCGTGAGATTTCAACCGAAAAACAATCGCTATCGTTCACGCGCGGTATTTTAAACGCGGTTTTATCGTAAACATTATGATATACGCGCGCTATATATTCTCTAAATTTAGTTAAATATGACACTTATTGAAGAAACGCGTAATGAGAGATAAGAGAAATTCTTGCTTTATCGAATATGCGTGTGTCGTCGTTATGCGTCGGAATGTCACGTCCGAGATCTGTGATAAGAAATGAATTATTGTCAAATAATTTTGAGAGCTAGTAAATATAACTTTTACGGAACGACAAGCTGAGGCTTCGAACGTGAGACTTCGTAAGCCAGAAGATGAGAACCTCGAGTCGTGGTTTTTTTTTTTATCGCGCCGATTGAAAAGCGTGGCGCGTGTGTATCGAAATTTAGATAACGAAAATGCTGCGTTTCTGTCGGATTGCGAATGAGACAAAAATTATGAAAATTGTCGATTGACAAACAATCGCTTTGCAATCAAATACGAAAAGAAGAAGGATTTGAAAAAAATCTCGTTGTTTCGCGATTAAAACAGTGCGCGCGTGCAACGTAGCGCGCGAGATATAAAACAAACGTGTTGTAATCGATCGAAAGTGGAAAATAATACATTTTGTTCAAATCAATATATTATACAAATCGTTTCGCGATATATAGGTCTTTCTTACGAAACAATACTTCGTGTGTAACGTACGTACATCGACGAAAGCTAGACATACATCACTTGGGTGTTGTTTACGTTATCTCAAGGTTACGGCGTAACTGCCGATGCAATTCGCAATTAATTTGTCTCTCTCTTCGTTTTATTACGTCTACCCAATTAAATTTCTTACATAACCATTAAGTGCGGCAGACAATCGCGAAATAATGGGATAATATTCCGCGGATATTCTTTTGCAAACACATAGCCATCGTTTGCACATATCGAAGTTAATATATTAAAGCTCTCTGTCTCTCTCTTTCTCTCTCTCTGTTTCTCTGTATTTTTGTGATAAGGAAAGTTTTGACGAGTTTTCGAGATAAACTTGTTGACAAAAATCCTAACGTAACTGAATGTCAAAGTTACGACACAGTCGTAAATGCATTAAAGATTACGAATTATATAGTACAGACGAAATTTATGTCCGAGATTCTGTTTACATATATAATTTTTTTTTTTTTTTTTTTTTTTTTTTT